>JAVTVY010056615.1:0-302582 GCA_036873755.1 Hanleya hanleyi
ACCAAATTTCCCGGCGGACCTTGATTACTGCTTCCCCTCACCCCTGGGCCCTCACAGCCCTACCCCGGCCGAAAAATGTCAGGGTCTTCGTTTTATAAACGCCCATGTGTTTTGATAGGGCCATTGATAAAACGAAGACCGAAGATGGAAGACCCTGTATGCAGCAATGCCCAGGGCGGACGTTATTATCGAGTTATAATCGATCGGGAATTATCGCCCGGTCTGGGCATTAAGAGCGGACCAAATTTCCCGGCGGACCTTGATTACTGCATCCCCTCATCCCCGGGCCCTCTCAGCCCTACCCCGGCCGAAAAATGTCAGGGTCTTCGTTTAATAAACGCCCATGTATTTTGATAGGGCCATTGATAAAACGAAGACCGAAGATGGAAGACCCTGTATGCAGCAATGCCCAGGGCCGACGTTATTATCGAGTTATAATCGATCGGGAATTATCGCCCGGTCTGGGCATTAAAAGCGGCCCAAATTTCCCGGCGGACCTTGATTACTGCATCCCCTCATCCCCGGGCCCTCTCAGCCCTACCCCGGCCGAAAAATGTCAGGGTCTTCGTTTTATAAACGCCCATGTATTTTGATAGGGCCATTGATAAAACGAAGACCGAAGATGGAAGACCCTGTATGCAGCAATGCCCAGGGCCGACGTTATTGTCGAGTTATAATCGATCGGGAATTATCGCCCGGTCTGGGCATTAAAAGCGGACCAAATTTCCCGGCGGACCTTGATTACTGCATCCCCTCACCCCCGGGCCCTCTCAGCCCTACCCCGGCCGAAAAATGTCAGGGTCTTCGTTTTATAAACGCCTATGTATTTTGATAGGGCCATTGATAAAACGAAGACCGAAGATGGAAGACCCTGTGTGCAGCAATGCCCAGGGCGGACGTTATTATCGAGTTATAATCGATCGGGAATTATCGCCCGGTCTGGGCATTAAAAGCGGACCAAATTTCCCGGCGGACCTTGATTACTGCATCCCCTCATCCCCGGGCCCTCTCAGCCCTACCCCTGCCGAAAAATGTCAGGGTCTTCGTTTTATAAACGCCCATGTATTTTGATAGGGCCATTGATAAAACGAAGACCGAAGATGGAAGACCCTGTATGCAGCAATGCCCAGGGCGGACGTTATTATCGAGTTATAATCGATCGGGAATTATCGCCCGGTCTGGGCATTAAAAGCGGATCAAATTTTCCGGCGGACCTTGATTACTGCTTCCCCTCACCCTTGGGCCCTCACAGCCCTACCCCGGCGGAAAAATGTCAGGGTCTTCGTTTTATAAACGCCCATGTATTTTGATAGGGCCATTGATAAAACGAAGACCGAAGATGGAAGACCCTGTATGCAGCAATGCCCAGGGCGGACGTTATTATCGAGTTATAATCGCTCGGGAATTATCGCCCGGTCTGGGCATTAAAAGCGGACCAAATTTCCCGGCGGACCTTGATTACTGCTTCCCCTCACCCCTGGGCCCTCACAGCCCTATCCCGGCCGAAAAATGTCAGGGCCTTCGTTTTATAAACGCCCATGTGTTTTGATAGGGCCATTGATAAAACGAAGGCCGAAGATGGAAGACCCTGTATGCAGCAATGCCCAGGGCGGACGTTATTATCGAGCTATAATCGCTCGGGAATTATCGTCCGCTCTGGGCATTAAAAGCGGACCAAATTTCCCAGCGGACCTTGATTACTGCATCCCCTCACCCCTGGGCCCTCACAGCCCTACCCCGGCCGAAAAATGCCAGGGTCTTCGTTTTATAAACGCCCATGTGTTTTGATAGGGCCATTGATAAAACGAAGACCGAAGATGGAAGACCCTGCATGCAGCAATGACAACCCCGAGGACGTTCGGCCATGCTTTAACCCAGGGCGGACTTTATTACCGAGTTATAATCGATCGGGAATTATCGTCCGCTCTGGGCATTAAAAGCGGACCAAATTTCCCGGCGGACCATGATTACTGCATCCCCCCACCCATGGGCCCTCAGAGCCCTACCCCGGCCGAAAAATGTCAGGGTCTTCGTTTTATAAACGCCCATGTGTTTTGATAGGGCCATTGATAAAACGAAGACCGAAGATGGAAGACCCTTTATGCAGCAATGCCCAGGGCGGACGTTATTATCGAGTTATAATCGCTCGGGAATTATCGCCCGGTCTGGGCATTAAAAGCGGACTAAATTTCCCGGCGGACCTTGATTACTGTATCCCCTCACCCCCGGGCCCTCTCAGCCCTACCCCGGCCGAAAAATGTCAGGGTCTTCGTTTTATAAACGCCCATGTATTTTGATAGGGCCATTGATAAAACGAAGACCGAAGATGGAAGACCCTGTATGCAGCAATGCCCAGGGCGGACGTCATTATCGAGTTATAATCGCTCGGGAATTATCGCCCGGTCTGGGCATTAAAAGCGGACTAAATTTCCCGGCGGACCTTGATTACTGCATCCCCTCACCCCCGGGCCCTCTCAGCCCTACCCCGGCCGAAAAATGTCAGGGTCTTCGTTTTATAAACGCCCATGTATTTTGATAGGGCCATTGATAAAACGAAGACCGAAGATGGAATACCCTGTATGCAGCAATGCCCAGGGCGGACGTTATTATCGAGTTATAATCGATCGGGAATTATCGCCCGGTCTGGGCATTAAAAGCGGACCAAATTTCCCGGCGGACCTTGATTACTGCATCCCTCATCCCCGGGCCCTCTCAGCCCTACCCCGGCCGAAAAATGTCAGGGTCTTCGTTTTATAAACGCCCATGTATTTTGATAGGGCCATTGATAAAACGAAGACCGAAGATGGAAGACCCTGCATGCAGCAATGCCCAGGGCGGACGTTATCGAGCTATAAGTAATCGATCGGGAATTATCGCCCGCCCGGGGCACGTGCGACCTCCCAAATTTCCCGGCGGACCTTTGATTACTGCATCCTCATCTCGGGCCCTCCCAGCCCCTACCCCGGCCGTAGTAATTTAGGTCTTCGCTTTATAAACGCCCATGTATTTGATAGGGCCATTGATAAAACGAAGACCGAAGATGGAAGACCTGTATGCAGCAATGCCCGTGGGCGGACGTTATTATCGAGTTATAATCGATCGGGAATTATCGCCCGGTCTGGGCATTAAAGCGACCAAATTTCCCGGCGGACCTGATTACTGCATCCCTCACCCTCGGGCCCTCTCAGCCCTACCCCGGCCGAAAAATGTCAGGGTCTTCGTTTTATAAACGCCCATGTATTTTGATAGGGCCATTGATAAAACGAAGACCGAAGATGGAAGACCCCGTATGCAGCAATGCACAGGGCGGACGTTATTATCGAGTTATAATCGATCGGGAATTATCGCCCGGTCTGGGCATTAAAAGCGGACCAAATTTCCCGGCGGACCTTGATTACTGCATCCCCTCACCCCCGGGCCCTCTCGGCCCTACCCCGGCCGAAAAATGTCAGGGTCTTCGTTTTATAAACGCCCATGTATTTTGATAGGGCCATTGATAAAACGAAGACCGAAGATGGAAGACCCTGTATGCAGCAATGCCCAGGGCCGACGTTATTATTGAGTTATAATCGATCGGGAATTATCGCCCGGTCTGGGCATTAAAAGCGGACCAAATTTCCCGGCGGACCTTGATTACTGTATCCCCTCACCCCCGGGCCCTCTCAGCCCTACCCCGGCCGAAAAATGTCAGGTCTTCGTTTTATAAACGCCCATGTATTTTGATAGGGCCATTGATAAAACGAAGACCGAAGATGGAAGACCCTGTATGCAGCAATGCCCAGGGCGGACGTTATTATCGAGTTATAATCGCTCGGGAATTATCGTCCGCTCTGGGCATTAAAAGCGGACCAAATTTCCCGGCGGACCTTGATTACTGCATCCCCTCACCCCTGGGCCGTCACAGCCCTACCCCGGCCGAAAAATGTCAGGGTCTTCGTTTTATAAACGCCCATGTGTTTTGATAGGGCCATTGATAAAACGAAGACCGAAGATGGAAGACCCTGTGTGCAGCAATGCCCAGGGCCGACGTTATTGTCGAGTTATAATCGATCGGGAATTATCGCCCGGTCTGGGCATTAAAAGCGGACCAAATTTCCCGGCGGACCTTGATTACTGCATCCCCTCATCCCCGGGCCCTCTCAGCCCTACCCCGGCCGAAAAATGTCAGGGTCTTCGTTTTATAAACGCTCATGTATTTTGATAGGGCCATTGATAAAACGAAGACCGAAGATGGAAGACCCTGTATGCAGCAATGCCCAGGGCGGACGTTATTATCGAGTTATAATCGATCGGGAATTATCGCCCGGTCTGGGCATTAAAAGCGGACCAAATTTCCCGGCGGACCTTGATTACTGCTTCCCCTCACTCCTGGGCCCTCACAGCCCTACCCCGGCTGAAAAATGTCAGGGTCTTCGTTTTATAAACGCCCATGTATTTTGATAGGGCCATTGATAAAACGAAGACCGAAGATGGAAGACCCTGTATGCAGCAATGCCCAGGGTGGACGATATTATCGAGTTATAATCGATCGGGAATTATCGCCCGGTCTGGGCATTAAAAGCGGACCAAATTTCCCGGCGGACCTTGATTACTGCATGCATCCCCTCATCCCCGGGCCCTCTCAGCCCTACCCCGGCCGAAAAATGTCAGGGTCTTCGTTTTATAAACGCCCATGTATTTTGATAGGGCCATTGATAAAACGAAGACCGAAGATGGAAGACCCTGTATGCAGCAATGCCCAGGGCGGACGTTATTATCGAGTTATAATCGATCGGGAATTACCGCCCGGTCTGGGCATTAAAAGCGGACCAAATTTTCCGGCGGACCTTGATTACTGCATCCCCTCATCCCCTGGCCCTCTCATCCCTACCCCGGCCAAAAAATGTCAGGGTCTTCGTTTTATAAACGCCCATGTATTTTGATAGGGCCATTGATAAAACGAAGACCGAAGATGGAAGACCTGTATGCAGCAATGCCCAGGGCGGACGTTATTATCGAGTTATAATCGATCGGGAATTATCGCCCGGTCTGGGCATTAAAAGCGGACCAAATTTCCCGGCGGACCTTGATTACTGCATCCCCTCACCCCGGGCCCTCTCAGCCCTACCCCGGCCGAAAAATGTCAGGGTCTTCGTTTTATAAACGCCCATGTATTTTGATAGGGCCATTGATAAAACGAAGACCGAAGATGGAAGACCCTGTATGCAGCAATGCCCAGGGCGGACGTTATTATCGAGTTATAATCGATCGGGAATTATCGCCCGGTCTGGGCATTAAAAGCGGACCAAATTTCCCGGCGGACCTTGATTACTGCATCCCTCATCCCCGGGCCCTCTCAGCCCTACCCCGGCCGAAAAATGTCAGGGTCTTCGTTTTATAAACGCCCATGTATTTTGATAGGGCCATTGATAAAACGAAGACCGAAGATGGAAGACCCTGCATGCAGCAATGCCCAGGGCGGACGTTATTATCGAGTTATAATCGATCGGGAATTATCGGCCGGTCTGGGCATTAAAAGCGGACCAAATTTCCCGGCGGACCTTGATTACTGCATCCCCTCACCCCCGGGCCCTCTCAGCCCTACCCCGGCCGAAAAATGTCAGGGTCTTCGTTTTATAAACGCCCATGTATTTTGATAGGGCCATTGATAAAACGAAGACCGAAGATGGAAGACCCTGTATGCAGCAATGCCCAGGGCGGACGTTATTATCGAGTTATAATCGATCGGGAATTATCGCCCGGTCTGGGCATTAAAAGCGGACCAAATTTCCCGGCGGACCTTGATTACTGCATCCCCTCATCCCCGGGCCCTCTCAGCCCTACCCCGGCCGAAAAATGTCAGGGTCTTCGTTTTATAAACGCCCATGTATTTTGATAGGCCCATTGATAAAACGAAGACCGAAGATGGAAGACCCTGTATGCAGCAATGCCCAGGGCGGACGTTATTATCGAGTTATAATCGATCGGGAATTATCGGCCGGTCTGGGCATTAAAAGCGGACCAAATTTCCCGGCGGACCTTGATTACTGCATCCCCTCACCCCCGGGCCCTCTCAGCCCTACCCCGGCCGAAAAATGTCAGGGTCTTCGTTTTATAAACGCCCATGTATTTTGATAGGGCCATTGATAAAACGAAGACCGAAGATGGAAGACCCTGTATGCAGCAATGCCCAGGGTGGACGATATTATCGAGTTATAATCGATCGGGAATTATCGCCCGGTCTGGGCATTAAAAGCGGACCAAATTTCCCGGCGGACCTTGATTACTGCATTCCCTCATCCCCGGGCCCTCTCAGCCCTACCCCGGCCGAAAAATGTCAGGGTCTTCGTTTTATAAACGCCCATGTATTTTGATAGGGCCATTGATAAAACGAAGACCGAAGATGGAAGACCCTGTATGCAGCAATGCCCAGGGCGGACGTTATTATCGAGTTATAATCGATCGGGAATTATCGCCCGGTCTGGGCATTAAAAGCAGACCAAATTTCCCGGCGGACCTTGATTACTGCATCCCCTCACCCCCGGGCCCTCTCAGCCCTACCCCGGCCGAAAAATGTCAGGGTCTTCGTTTTATAAACGCCTATGTATTTTGATAGGGCCATTGATAAAACGAAGACCGAAGATGGAAGACCCTGTGTGCAGCAATGCCCAGGGCGGACGTTATTATCGAGTTATAATCGATCGGGAATTATCGCCGGTCTGGGCATTAAAAGCGGACCAAATTTCCCGGCGGACCTTGATTACTGCATCCCCTCACCCCCGGGCCCTCAGCCCTACCCCGGCCGAAAAATGTCAGGGTCTTCGTTTTATAAACGCCCATGTATTTTGATAGGGCCATTGATAAAACGAAGACCGAAGATGGAAGACCCTGTATGCAGCAATGCCCAGGGCGGACGTTATTATCGAGTTATAATCGATCGGGAATTATCGCCCGGTCTGGGCATTAAAAGCGGACCAAATTTCCCGGCGGACCTTGATTACTGCATCCCCTCATCCCCGGGCCCTCTCAGCCCTACCCCGGCCGAAAAATGTCAGGGTCTTCGTTTTATAAACGCCCATGTATTTTGATAGGGCCATTGATAAAACGAAGACCGAAGATGGAAGACCCTGTATGCAGCAATGCCCAGGGCGGACGTTATTATCGAGTTATAATCGATCGGGAATTATCGCCCGGTCTGGGCATTAAAAGCGGACCAAATTTCCCGGCGGACCTTGATTACTGCTTCCCCTCATCCCCGGGCCCTCACAGCCCTACCCCGGCTGAAAAATGTCAGGGTCTTCGTTTTATAAACGCCCATGTATTTTGATAGGGCCATTGATAAAACGAAGACCGAAGATGGAAGACCCACTTGAGGGGCTCTTTTGGGGAAAGGTCTTCGTTTTTGGGTCTTCGGTCTTCGGTCTTCGTTTTATAAACACCCCCAATTCGCCAGAAGCTTTTATATCCGTCAAAGTTTGAATATTTTCTCGATGCATCAACCATTTTGACGAAGACTGTATATACCGATCTGCCACAGAAAAGCCTATCGTAATATGTACATGTATATGGGTCCCGGGGATGACAAATGTAAAACAACTATTGATGTTTATCCAGTCCTTCTTCAAACCAAGGACTGTTTACAAACACACTGATTCGTTTCACAGCTATACCACGACACGGACACGTTTTCAGTTTGACGACGTGACCTAGACCCGTTAACGTAAGGTGATGAGGAGAGCCAGGTCAGGTGTAAAACAACAGTCTGGTCCGATATAACAGGATGGAGAAGATTTCTGGGAAACTAGATTCATCTCCAAGTAATTTCGCAAGCAATAAGTAGGCTTGTAAACTTCACTGAGAATAACAATTTTTCCGTAGGAAAAGCAGTAACCGCATCTATACAGAATGATAGAATTCCGTGTAACCATTGCATTAGGTACATAACATTGCAAGTTCATAGATCTCTGCCTCTGAAAATATGATAGCAGGATGTCTCGCCGGCATCATTCGAAACTGTTGACCGCTTCTCTCTCGCAGGAAACTAGCCTATGTTTATGTGTACTATGATTGTCTTAGTTTGGTGCTAATGCAGTTATATGGAATATGGAATAGGTCTTTGTGTTATGGACGCGGATATTCTTTAATGGACGACAGCTGAATAATGAATGACGGACCAGACGCTTGTGATCCTTAATATTGGAGGCGGCCAGATCTCGACCCGCGTGGTCCTTCCTAAAGGAAAACCATGGAATCAGTAACAATTACAAGTTACTTTCTGTATCGTCAACAACATTCAACGTCGAACTTCGATTTCTGTTGAGATCGTCTAGTAAGCCACAAGTAAAATACATCTATAGTGAAAACAAATCAGTCGCAACCGTGTGAAAAAACGATGTGACAACGTTAAAATCATTGTACTCGTGATCGAGGGCGCCACTATTGATTGGCAAAATAAACAATTTCTGCCTCAGTGGCACAGATGTGGCAACGTTGCAACATGTTTTGCTTATTCCAGATAAACGAGTTCGGAGGCGTTTGTGCGCACAGTCGTTTTCAAAATGAGGTCAACACTGTATCACCATGGTTAAATGATCTCGGTTCGGATAAGTGAAGAACGATGTTACGGTAGGACCAGACACGACGACGTTATAAATTGTATTAATAATCGATGATGATGAAAGCTAAAATCTAGATTTCAGTCATATTGGAAAGACCACGTTGAGACAAAAAAAAATCGAAAAGTTTTCAGGAGTTAGAATGTTCCGAGTCATGCTTTGATCGTGACTGTTCATGTGAACACATTGGGCATGACGGGAATGACGCAACAGACGCTTATAATCCTTAATATTGGAGGCGGCCAGATCTCGGCCCGCGTGGTCCTTCCTAAAAATGAACAGCATGGAATCAGTAACAATTACAAGTTATCATGTAGCGTCAACAATATCCAAAGTCGATGTGTCACCATGGTTAAATGATCCTGGTTCGGATAAGTGAAGAATGATGTGACGATTTTACGATTGGATCAGACACGACGACATTACAAATGGTAGTAATAATCGATGAGGATGAAAGCTAAAATCTAGTTTTCAATCACATGGGCAAGACCACGTTGAGACAAATTTTTTTCGAAACGTTGTCATCAGTTTGAATGTTCCGAGTCATGCTTTGATCGTTACTGTTCGTGTGAATACATTGGAAAATTTAATCCATCTGCCGTTATAAGTTCGGGTGTAGATCGAACTGAATTAACAATGCAATACAAGAAATGATTGCAACGCAGGGGCCGTTGTTATTTGTGAAATTACCTGGACGATTCCACGCGCTGACAAACACTGCAGCCATCTCGAAAATGATAGCAACTGTGTGATTGTGAAATGAAGGGAATAGGGAATATATAGTATGAATCAAGGTTCGTATGCGGGACGTGTAACACTTTTGAAGGTTATACGGTCCGTGTAACACTTGACAATTCAGCTTTCCATCCCGCAAAATTGACAGCAGAAAGATGGAAAGCTCTACATTGCTCCCGTATTCGAGCTTTCCATCTCGCAATATTAAAAGCAGAAAGTTGGAAGCACTATCTTTCCCGTATTCCAGCTTTCCAACCCTGTAGTTATGATACACAAGAGTATCGAAGCCAGAAAAATGGTGTTGTTCAACACCAAAAAAAAGGTGTTGACCTCAACACCAATAAATGGTGTTCAATTTGCACCGAGACCATATATCTCCAACACCCTTTATTGGTGTTGAGTCAGTATTAGCACTGATCAGTGAACACCAATATATGGTGTCGAACCATTTTCAACACCACTGATTAGTGTTGACCAACACCATTATTTGGTGTTGAACTGACATCAACACCATTTTGTGGTATTCACATTGGTCAGCACCATTTCTCAACACCACTTTATGGTGTTGACCAGCCCTCAACACCAAAAATGGGTGTTGGGCCAACACCATTTTTCTTGCTGTGATGTTGAAATTTGTCCCGTTTCTCCAAATATTAGCATTCACATTTTACGACATGCGGTTCTATTTTGAGTCTGATACAGTACAAAACTTTTTGGGGAGAAGATAGTTAACTAAAGGTGTATATCTCGCAGATTTGGGGAAATGGGCTAATTTTAATTAAATATCGCGCTTTTATTCCTTTATGTCACAACTCATTTTGGAAAGCTCGAATACGGGAACAGTGTTCCATATTTTTACTTCTAATATTACGAGATGGAAAGCTCGAATACGGGAGCGATACAGAACAAGATGGAAAGCTGAATTGTCAAGTGCTTACACGGACCGTATACCGTTCAAATGATGATGATCTATTTTAACGGGATTTTGCATGTTGGTTTGAGATGGATTTGAGAGGCTGGCATTCAGAGCTTGTACCGGGGATACCGTGTCACGGCCAACACCACAACTGACTGCGAAGAAGTTGAAGTTTCAGGTTGTGACGACATTATCATGACATGAACATAGGCATTACGTTTTAGTTTTTTGACGTTTTTGGCGTCACAATGGAAATGTCTCCTACGTCATGGGTCAACTCTCGTATTCCTATATGTCATCAACTCTTTTTGGGCCATGGGTCAACAGGCTTTCACCACTTTCAAACGGGCGTGGTAATGAAGGGTTTCAAGTTTGTTTTTCTTAAACTTTGACCATTCCCAAAGACAGTAAATCGCCTTTAAATGCCAAGTAGAACATCTTACAACTATTTAACATCAAAAGGGTATGGGGTATGGTGAACATTCGGTAGGACCGTTAAGCCTTGTCATATCGTTTTCTGCAATAATGTTTTGTGACTCAATTGACAAGAACTAGCAAATACTACTGGGAAATATACTGCTTTAACAATTATCCAGTTATTTCTTCGCGTCTCACCATTTTACCTATTTCTGCTGTATATGTATAAACACAGAAAGAGAAAAATATAACTATACCCAATTACCCGTGACCGAAAAATGAACTATATTAATTGCCTCCTCAACATATAGGTCAAGGGTGACAGAATTGAATTGCTAATTATTGCTAATGAGCATCAATATTCAATTGTCATCTGATAAGGATACCAGTATTAGAGTAATTATGAAACACTATATCACTTCACATTCTTTAATATTCAGTAAAAACAATTTCACGTCTTAATTTAAATGGCCAGCCGGTAATATTTATTTGCGAGATGGTCAGTTGCAATTTAACGCTTTGTGACCGAACATCAAATGTTAATACATTCATGGTGACTTTCTCATCGATGAGCGAGATATATTCACAACCAAAATTAATTAGTGATTATTTGCTTGTGATTGATCATGAGAAAACCAATAGGGTGTGAAACGTACACAGCGTCCGCTCGGCCATACAACAATCTCTAATCGGGACCGGGTTGATCAGCTTGTCCTTCATTAATAATCCCCGTGTTCAACGAATGAGATCAACCATTTATTAATGATAAAGCCATAAAGCTTTCTTCAGTTCTACTTTATATATGAAGAATACCATGGTTTTATATATTTCTTTCTCGATAAAATTACTCGTATTTCTGATTAAATGTGTCTATGATGTTTGGCTTGTATTTCTGATTAAATGTATCAGTGATGTTCGGCAACACCATATTTCAAAAGCATACAGGTATATCAAAGGGTACTAAGTTTGCACCCCTTTTTGGCGAATAAATGTTCTTTTTATAAATACGGCTAAATGCACAAAATATTAATGAATGATAATTTCAAAGCCCGTGAACTCTCCTTCGCTATACAGACGATTTCCATGCTGTGGATCATCCATATATTATTGGAAACACCGTGCTGGATATGCTTTCCTGTAGAGTCATAAGTAGTAGTATAAGTGGAAAAAAGGTCGTATTGCCCTGTTTGCACTTAAAATTGAGGGGTAACTCTTGATTTCCCTAAACCATCCGACAGGGGGCGCCACCAGCTCAAGAGAGCTCCCCCGCAAAAGGGAGGTAACTCTTGATGCACTTTTGTGGTTTTTGGCAAATGCCGGGTTATCTTCCCTGATTCGAACATTTGCATATTAAATCTATACGAGAAAATGCCTGTATGGGGTATGGATGATCCGATGGGGTCGTATGAGGTATCATTGTGAAGCTTATGTGAGGGGGCATCTGATGGGCTGGGTGTGGGATTGAAATAACGTCATTCTGCGCATGCGCGGTGGACAAAGGGTATGGAAATAGACGTTTTGGAGCTAGGGGAGCCACTAATGGTCCGATTGGATCGAGTGAGGTATCAAAGTGAAGCATTCGTGAAGGGGCATCTGATGGGCTGGGTGTGGGGTTGAAATAGCGTCATTCTGTGCATGCGCGGTGGACCAAGGGTATGGAAATAGACGTTTTGGGATCTAGGGGAGCCCCTAATGGTCCGATGGAGTCGTATGAGGTATCAATGTGAAGCCTATGTGAGGGTGCATCTGACTGGACTAGTGGGCATCAGATCACAATTAATCACTTCCGGGTCAGTGCCCACGACCTACATTGTTTAGAAATTTGAGAGCAGATCTTTATGGATTTTATGAGCTGCGATTTTTCAGCATTTCTGATACATTTGATATTTCAACTTGCAGATGAGTCTTCAAACTGTACTTCCTGGTGTTGATTTGGGCCACTTTGAAAAAAGCATGATGGATGAAGACATGATCAGTGAAGGGTGAGAAGGCTCCCTGTTTACAAATCGAATGACATTCTGTAGCACCAATCAGCTGTCAGTGGCGGTAATTTGAAATTTCCATGGTCAACATCTGTCAAGACTTCCACTGGTAATGTCCCACAAGGTAAATATTGACATGCCAGGTGGATTTATGCATTGTGAATTTTCTAGATTTTTGCCGATTTTTAACGCATAACAAGTAACGGAATTAATACTAGGCTGATGCCAGTGGCTCGGACGTTGTCACCATTCTGCGCATGCGCAGACAGGGAATTGTGGGGAAAGGGTATGGAAATAGACGTTTTGGGGTCTAGGGGGGCCACTAATGGTCCGATAGAGTCGTATGGGGTATCAATGTGAAGCCTATGTGAGGGGGCATCTGACTGCACTAGTGTCTCGGGCGTTGTCTCCATTCTGCGCATGCGCAGACAGGGAATTGTGGGAAAAGGGTATGGAAATAGACGTCTTGGGGTCTAGGTGTACCACTAATGGTCCAATGGAGTTGAGTGAGGTATTAATGTGAAGCCTATGTGAGGGGGCATCCGATGGAGTGGGTCTGGGGTTGAAATATCGTAATTCTGCGCATGCGCGGTAGACCAAGGGTATGGAAATACACGTTTTGGGGATCTAGGGGAGCCCCTATTGGTCCGATGGAGTCGAGTGAGGTATCAATGTGAAGCCTATGTGAGGGGGCATCCGCCTGGACTAGTGGCTCGGGCGTTGTCAACACTCTGCGCATGCGCAAACAGGGAATTGTGGGAAAAGGGTATGGAAATAGACGTTTTCGGATCTGGGTGGGCCACTAGTGGCCCTATGGAGCCGTATGAGGTATCAATGTGAAGCCTATGTGAGGGAGCATCCGACTGGGTGGGTGTGACGTGGAACTGACGTCATTCTGCGCATGCCCAGTAGACCAAGGGTATGGAAATATACGTTTTTGGGTCGAGGTGGGCCACTATTGGTCCTATGGAGTCGTATGAGGTATCAATGTGAAGCCTATGTGAGGGGGCATCCGTCTGGGCTAGTGTCTCGGCCGTTGTCAACAGTCTGCACATGCGCAAACAGGGAATTGTGGGAAAAGGGTATGGAAATAGACGTGTTGGGGTCTGGGTGGGCCACTAGTGGTCCTATGGAGTCGTATGAGGTATCAATGTGAAGCCTATGTGAGGGGGCATCCGACTGGATGGGTGTGATGTGGAAATGACGTCATTCTGCGCATACGCAGTAGACCAAGTGTATGGAAATAGACGTTTTGGCCTCGAGGTGGGCCACTATTGGTCCTATGGAGTCGTATGAGGTATCAATGTGAAGGATACGTGAGGGGGCATCCGCCTGGACTAGTGTCTCGGCCGTTGTCAACATTCTGCGCATGCGCAAACAGGGAATTGTGGGAAAAGGGTATGGAAATAGACATTTTGGGGTCTAGGTGGGCCACAATTGGTCCTATGGAGTCGTATGATGTATCGTTGCGAAGCATTCGTGAAGGAGCATCCGCCTGGATAAGTGTGTCGTCCGTGTTCAACATTCTGCGCATGCGCAGACAGGGAATTGTGGGAAAAGTGCATTGGAAGGAACGTTTTGGGGTCTAGGTGGGCCACTAATGGTCTGATTGAGTCGAGTGAGGTATCAATGTGATGCATACGTGAGGGCGCATCCGCCTGGGTGGATGGGTGTTAGGAATATCGTCATTCTGCGCATGCGCAGGCAGGCCGTAGTATGGAAATAGACATTTTCAGGCCGATATGCACCACTATTGGTCCGAATGTGTCTAGGGAAGTGTTATTTTGTAACTCTTGGGGTGTAGACCACGACTTGAAGGGATGTCCACGTCACCTGTGACGTCACTGGTGACGTCATCAGTGAGAGTAGTAGCGAAAGCGGGAGTTTCGGAGGTGCGATGGAGTGCATTTGGAGTAGATAACGGCCTATTTTTCCATCCAACTACCCTGTGAGTGTGAGTGTATGCGCGCGTGTGTGTGTGTGAGTGAGTGAGTGAGTGTGAGTGAGTGAGTGAGTGAGTGAGTGAGTGAGTGAGTGAGTGAGTGCACAACGCCAGTGAGGCGTCCCCAACGCCCGTCTTAACGCATGGACGCATTAACGACGGTGAGTGAGTGAGTGAGTGAGTGAGTGAGTGGAGTGGGATCCGACCGGTTCTCTCACGTTTTCTGCATGCAGCGCCTGGTAGAAGTTTGGGGATCTGTGTGAGCAGTGTCCACCGAATGCAATGCACCCGTCAGTGCCCGTCACGGTTTTAACGTCCTCTCAACGACTTGGCCGTTTACGCCTTAACGCCCCAGCATAACGCCTTGACGCCATGATACAGACAGATGAGAGAACAACAACAACAACAAGGATGAGAGAACAACAACAAGTTTTTTCATATAGTTTATTTTCCCCTCCATCATAACATACCCACGCTGGGGGAGCCGCGTTGGGTAGGTTTACAATTCAAGAAGTCTCTTGTCCAATGGAGGCCACCATTTGGTCCTGTCATACTCGTTCTTGCCCGTTAGATGTATTCTCAGCTGTCCAATCAGAAGTCGCCATTTCAGAAAGTTCCAACTTTGGTCGTGTGACCTAATATGATTGTTACTCATTCATTCATCCGCCTCAGATACTTGTTTGCGCATTCTGAGTATCTATCAGTGCATGGGTGAATACATTCAGGGGGCCCCGGAGCTCTTGGAGCTCGGAGAGGCTTACACAACATCTTTTAGGCGTCCCCAACGCCCGTCTTAACGCATGGACGCACTAACGACGGTGAGTGAGTGAGTGAGTGAGTGAATGAGTGAGTGAGCGAGTGAGTGAGTGAGTGAGTGAGTGAGTGTGTGAGTGAGTGAGTGAGTGAGTGAGTCTTCCGGTTCCAGTCACGCGACAGTAGAGATGGAAAAACCCTGATGTAAGATGAGGACCCGGATGTAAGATGAGGCTATAGGGTACAGGGTGCACCAGGTCTGTGTGTGTGTGTGTGTGCCTGCGTACGATGACGTCACTTTCGAGTAGCGCAAGGTCAAAGGTCACTTCCCTGGGTACTGTGGGTTTACATGCGGATCCTCATCTTACATCCGGGTCCTCATCTTACATCAGGGTTTTTCCATGTTTACTGTCGCGTGACTGGAACCGGAAGACTCACTCACTCACTCACTCACTCACACAGACACTCACACACTCACTCACTCACTCACCGTCGTGAGTGCGTCCATGCGTTAAGACGGGCGTTGGGGACGCCTCAAAGATGTTTTGTAAGCCTCTCCGAGCTTCAAGAGCTCCGGAGCCCCCTGAATGTATTCACCCATGCACTGATAGATACTCAGAATGCGCAAACGAGTATCTGAGAATATGTTGCCTCAATGGAATCCTGGCCTGCCCGATGACGATTAGAACAAACGGTTCAGAGTGAACATGGTCGAAGATAGAAATTTCTGAAATGGCGACTTCTGATTGGAAGGCTGAGAATACATCTAACGGGCAAGAACGAGTATGACAGGACCAAATGGTGGCCTCCGATTGGACAAGAGACTTCTTGAATTGTAAACCTACCCAACGCGGCTCCCCCAGCGTAGGTATGTTATGATGGAGGGGAAAATAAACTATATGAAAAAACCTGCTGTTGTTGTTGTTCTCTCATCCTTGTTGTTGTTGTTGTTCTCTCATCTGTCTGTATCATGGCGTCAAGGCGTTATGCTAGGGCGTTAAGGCGTAAACATAGGGCGTTAAGTCGTTGAGACAGGCGTTAAGGCGTAACGACGGGCCTTGACGGGTGACAGCCATTCGAGAGCTTCACACTGATACCCCACACGGTCCATTTGACCAGGGATGGTCAACCACTCAACAAACCTCCACGAATCCCCAAAATGCCTGCTTTCTATACTACGGCCAGACTGCACATGCGCAAAATGATGAAAACGGAGGAACCATTAGTCCAGACGGATCCCACTCACTCACTCACTCACCGTCGTTAATGCGTCCATGCGTTAAGACGGGCGTTGGGGACGCCTCACCGGCGTTGTGCACGCTTCACTCACTCACTCACTCACTCACTCACTCACTCACACTCACTCACTCACTCACTCACTCACTCACTCACACTCACTCACTCACTCACTCACACACACGCGCGCATACACTCACACTCACAGGTAACTCTACCGGGTAGTTGGATGGAAAAATAGGCCGTTATCTACTACAAATGCACTCCATCGCACCTCCGAAACTCCCGCTTTCGCTACTACTCTCACTAATGACGTCACCAGTGACGTCACAGGTGACGTGGACATCCCTTCAAGTCGTGGTCTACACCCCGAGAGCTACAAAATAACACTTCCCTAGACACATTCAGACCCATAGTGGTCCATATCGGCCTCAAAATGTGTATTTCCATACCACGGCCTGCCTGCGCATGCGCAGAATGACGATATTCCTACCCCACATCCAGCCAGTCGGATGCTCCCTCACGTATGCATCACATTGATACCTCACTCGACTCAATCAGATCATTAGTGGCCCACCTAGACCCCAAAACGTTCCTTCCAATGCTCTTTTCCCAAAATTCCTTGTCTGCGCATGCGCAGAATGTTGAACACGGACGACACACTTATCCAGGCGGATGCTCCTTCACGAATGCTTCGCAACGATACCTCATACGACTCCATAGGACCAATTGCGGCCCACCTAGACCCCAAAACGTATATTTCCATACACTTGGTCTACTGGGCATGCGCAGAATGACGTCAGTTCCACGTCACACCCACGCAGTCGGATGCCCCCTCACATAGGCTTCACATTGATACCTCATACGGCTCCATAGGGCCACTAGTGGCCCACCCAGACCAGAAAAAGGCTATTTCCATACCCTTTTCTCACAATTCCCTGTTTGCGCATGCGCAGAGTGTTGACAACGCCCGAGCCACTAGTCCAGGCGGATGCCCCCTCACATAGGCTTCACATTGATACCTCACTCGACTCCATCGGACCAATAGGGGCTCCCCTAGATCCCAAAACGTGTATTTCCATACCCTTGGTCTACCGCGCATGCGCAGAATTACGATATTTCAACCCCACACCCACCCCATCGGCTGCCCCCTCACATAGGCTTCACATTAATACCTCACTCAACTCCGTTGGACCATTAGTGGTACACCTAGACCCCAAAATGTATATTTCCATACCCTTTTCCCACAATTCCCTGTCTGCACATGCGCAGAATGGAGACAACGCCCGAGACACTAGTGCAGTCAGATGCCCCTCACATAGGCTTCACATTGATACCCCATACGACTCCATCGGACCATTAGTGGCCCCCCTAGACCCCAAAACGTTTATTTCCATACCCTTTTCCCACAATTCCTTGTCTGCGCATGCGCAGAATGGTGACAACGCCCGAGCCACTAGTCCAGTCAGATGCCCCCTCACATAGGCTTCATATTGATACCTCATACGACTCCATCGGACCATTAGGGGCTCCCCTAGATCCCAAAACGTCTATTTCCATACCCTTGGTCCACCGCGCATGCGCAGAATGACGCTATTTCAACCCCACACCCAGCCCATCAGATGCCCCTTCACGAATGCTTCACTTTGATACCTCACTCGACCCAATCGGACTATTAGTGGCTCCCCTAGCTCCAAAACGTCTATTTCCATACCCTTTGTCCACCGCGCATGCGCAGAATGACGCTATTTCAACCCCACAACCAGGCCATCAGATGCCCCCTCACATAAGCTTCACAATGATACCTCATACGACCCCATCGGATCATCCACACCCCATACAGGCATTTTCTCGTATAGATTTATTATGCAAATGTTCGAATCAGGGAAGATAACCCGGCATTTGCCAAAAACCACAAAAGTGCATCAAGAGTTACCTCCCTTTTGCGGAGAGCTCTCTTGAGCTGGTGGCGCCTCCTGTCGCTCCAATTTATTACCTGTACATGGTACGATTCTGCTGGTGGACTGTTAGTCCCGGAGGCCCGCCCTCTGTACAAGTCTCTCGACAAATATATGTAGGTTTATTGTTTTGGTGGGAAATTTAAGCCGTACGACGTCGGGCATTACAGGTTAGTTTTCCTGGGTATTCTTGCATTTACCAGTTTTATCCCATGTTTATGTGTTTACTCCATCAGATGTCCACGATGCTCATCCAATAACATCAGATGAGTTGTTTGAGCTGATCTGTCATCACAGCTCCCGAGCTTGCGTATCTATTTCCGCTTAAGCCGATGCTAGGGGCCGTGTGGATACTTCATTGTCTCCACATGAACACCCGCAATAAAAGCGCGGCTGAGATACTGAGTCTACATCCGAGAATCCACCGAATTCCTGTAGACTCATATGGTTGCTTTTTTGTCGCCAGACGTCGTCAATTTTTGTCGCCAGACGTCGTCAATTTTCTCCACCTCTTGCATATCGCTCCAATTTATATCAAAGGACCGATAACCGAAATGAAAAATCATATTCAGACATATAATTCTATCAAACTGAAAAAGACTTGCTCTCACGTCGACTCTACGACAAGACAGGTGATACAACTGTCTTAATGCATTAGATTAACTGATTTATTAACTTGAATACTTAGAATTTTGTTTGATCGTCGCTATATAGCTGAAATATTGCTGAACGCGACGTTAAACTTTAATTCTCTCTCTCTCTCTCTCTCTCTCTCTCTCTCAACTGTCCTCTCTGGACAGCAACGTTCCAGAAGGACCTCCTTGAAACGTACATATATCCCGACCTAATCAGATTTATCAGATCCTAGATTTGCTGTAATTTGACGATTTCAATCAACGTCACACAGCGGTATCATAGGAATAGGTTCGCCAAGGCTATACCACCATGAGCCTTCACTCAAAGGATCCGTTTGTCGACTGATATCGCGCAGAGACAACATGATACAATCGAAGTATGCATCATATTTGGCGCTACGCAAGATATGTGACTAATTTCGCTCAATGCGGGGCTAAACGTGTCCATGGTGTTCATCTCTTCGTGCACAGACGCAATTAAAGTTGTTTGACTGAGATGCATCATATTTCAGGTTAACCCTGTCTGGCCTCTGATTTTGGAGACCTGTCCAGGCCTGGGGAGGGGGGGAGGCGACGAAATGGCCCCTCCTAATTATTTTTCTTACCTCTTAAGCTAGGGGACTGAAACTTATCACACTATACCCTTGGGTCAAGCTCTACCAAAAAATGTCCAAAAAAATAAAAATCTAACATGGCTGCTTTGATGACATCACAGTGACGTCATTTTCAAAAAACGGCATTTTTTTGGTCGATTTTCCAGACAAATTTTCCGAATTTTGTATTTACGCAATTTCTCCGCAAAAATTGCATGATAAATTAGTAAATATTAATGTGATGTGAAATAAAATAGTTTTTCTCCACTTTTCATCGCGGAAAAGCAGAAATTTTTAAAGACATTTGACAAAAAACATTCCTTTTCTGGTACCACACGTGGCCGCCATCTTGAATTTACCTATGGTCCTCTGCTCGGGGTGCTCTTCACTTTTTGTCGTTCCGGAAATAGCGCAGAAAGTTTGGTGCCCCCCCCCCCACTTTAGGTAGGGTTAAAGAATACCGTTCTGTGATACAGATCAGTCTGTAGCGAGATCATGACGTCCGACCAGCGTCATTAGAAACTGTTCACTAGTTTAATCTAGCTTACATTGCTTATATATAGTTTATTTATTTATACCGCCTGGAATTTGGTGTCGATAAAGGCCATGTGAATAAGGTAACACGAATATGGACGCGGATCTTATTGATGGACGACGGGTGACTACTGACAATTTGGCACAGAATGACTTCCATTTTTCCTTCAGCCATCTATAAGGGGATGCGACACTTTGTCCGGGCCGGAGATTGTTGGTCCAGAGACTGGCTCGATAGCGTGTCATGCTAGAATGTTGCAGAAGCGAAAGTAAGGTGGACTAGCATTTCGTAATAAAATTACCAGATTTAAAAACGGGGGAAAAATAGCTGGGATGAACTGTTATAGAAATCTGCTCCACCCTTTTCTACAATAGTCTCAGTTCGTCCACATCTTCAGTTGTTCACACCGGACATTTGATTCCTTCGGCTGATACTTTCATGTCTTCCAGGCAATCTTCTTTCCTTTTCTATGAAACTGAGAGTTGAAAAGCCAGCCCTTGCCAAGAGTTTTCGATTATGAATACAGAAATTCCATAACAATCACATTACAATATCATCAAGTGTAACTGTGGCAGGTTGATGTTATGATCCTAGAGTGTTACTGATGCAGGGGCCATTCGTCATTCATATATTTGGTGTATGGTATCTGAAGAGCTAACACTGGCACAGACTCCATTTCAAAGGATTTAGCTGCATTCAACTTCTGAACCATGTTTCCAACTGCCTGGTCATCCATGTGCCTAATTTTAAAGCAAATTGTATCATAATAAAGGCATCTGAGAATTTAATTCCAGTTGAAGTGAAATTATTTCTGAGCATTGTTATCGAACCTAGAACAATCCGTCTCTGCAGCTGACGATGTAGACCTCTTCTCCGCATCAACGCTGGCAATTTTCATTCAACACTGGAGATGATAGCAGGATATATGATAACCCATTTCGAGTATTCCTTCAGTTTCTGGTTTGCAGCATTTCACAATTGAGTATCGGCATCAAGCCTAGTGTATGTTATCATTTGTCCATGCTTCCCTTAACATATTCGGATTTATTTGAACAAAAGTTACAGTCAGCTGCGAATCATAATTGCGAATACCATGGTCTACCTTTACGGTATATATACACCATACGTCCGTGTGTCTCTCGTTAGTTTAAACGATCGGTGCTTGGAGTACCAATCGTTGGTGTCTGACGCTTGGAATCATGAAACCATTCAGTGTAAAAGAAGAGCAGAAAAGAGCTGACGTCATCGAAGGTTCCACAGTCAAACGATCGGTGTTCGGGGTGTACTAAACAATACATTCGATAGACTTCCTTTGCCTAAACGTTCACAATAGATAATTTCATAAGCATCTCTCTAAGTGCCTCTGACAGTATCACTTAGTTTTGCGGACGCGCGCTGGCGTAGTGATGTACCATCTACTCATGGATCAAGCGGTCCCAAACTGGTATAATGTCGGTTATTTTAAGGAAAGGGAGATTACCAGTGGTATGCTTGTGACGCACACGCTTCTGATTGGCTGAGATGCCGAGTGACGCATGCTGGCAGACTGACAAATAGCGCTCGACTCATGTGACCTCATGATTGGCTGACAGCGTAGGCGGCGTCATCAGAGGATTATACGTTCGATAAAGCCGTTTACCAGGGCTCCCGACGGTAAAAGAGATCTGGGGACGGAAGTGCCTGATATCTGGGATGGTGCGAATCACCATGTTGGTTTACTGGATGTCTTGCAACCATCAGGTTCCCCAGTTGGCCTCTCCTGTGTTTTTAAGATGATATGATCACTTTAAGACATTATTGATGGTACTGGATTTTCTGCAATTCTTAATTTGCAATCTCTGGAAGAGAAAATTTTCTTTGCATTCCCTTTTAATGTTGCGTTTAATTAGAGCAACCCACAGCAGCGTTCACGGGATAACGTGCTGCCCAGACGCAATAGTGGCATCACTACCTTCTGAATGCCTCTAAAAAAGCAATGGTTTTGCGCTTCAAGGAGCAAACATCACATTTCAAGCACAGACATTTATCACTTAATGATCATCTCTAGATATGAAACTTTGACAGTGCCCTTCTAGTGGCAGATGGCACCATCTTGTGGGTCACGTTTGCATGACAAAGGCACAAAATTTGTCGGAATGACACGTTGATCCACCTGGAATGAGAAACAATCTGTGGCCAAGATGACAAGTAATGGTAACGTCCTCAAAATGACCGCCAATTCTAAGATGGCCAACATCAGCTCACGATAAAGGGTGACAATATGCTGTAGTATCTGTAAATGGAGAAAGTATTAGTACTCATTAGCAAGACTAATTGCAACTCCATCAAAATGGTGGATATATCTAATGTCTTGTCGCCAAATATGGTTGATTGAGTGGAAAATATCATTTCATCAGTTACGACAGAAGCCCAGAAAACGGTGGGAGGGTAGGACAGGAAGGACGATTAGCCAAGATGAAAATCAACCCAAATATCGAAACATCTCGGAATATTCCCTTAAATGTCCTTCTCCACGTCTTCCGTAAGTCAAAAATTGGGTCGCTTGCAAACACGAGCGTACGGAAAAGTGGATGTTTCAGAAAGCCTGCAATAGCTACATTTCCACTAACAATAATCATCGCATATGGGAAATATTTTCATAGGAATACCCCTTCGAAGAAACGTCATACGAATTGTCACTTCATTTTGTCCAAGCAAAAATGAGAAAATAAAATAACAAAAAAATTCGATCAAAAATGCTCTTCATTATCACAGCATCACATGAATATTTCAATAGATGATTCAAAATAAAAAGGGCATGGGGTGAAGGTCTCAAACCATAATGGAAATATCGGAAGGACATACACTACTCGCAAACTTGGGTTGAGAATACAGAAATAGGTAGGGTTCAGAAAATGTTCAATAACGACCCTTAAACTACCGATATACAACCGCTGTCGCACATGGATAGCATTTGCATGCATATAACTCTTGCGAAATATGAACCGAATCTTGCACTTCACAGTTTACTAGAAAATTGGAAAAAATAACAATTTCAAATTAAACATAAATTTTTAAAATAAATTATTTCCACGTTATGATGTCATAATGTGCGTCCAGAATGTGATGGGAAGAGGGTTCAAAAAGTGTGCTATATAACTACTGCTAAGCTACTGATCTGCAACTGTTTTCAAAATTGGTAACATCTACATACAAATACCTCGTTAAAGAACATTTACCAACTTTGATAAGTCACATGGTAACAGAAGAATTGGAAAGACAAATGGAAAATAGACCCAAGAATTTGACATTAAATGTTGCGCCATGTTATTACATCACTATGGCTTCAACAAATCATTATATGTTGTTATGCAATTGTTATCTTGCGCCAGTATACAAGGATTCACACCCAAAGTTTAAAAAATTTCAGCTCTCCAGCGACAGAAATAACTAATATATCCGAGGAACCATACCTCTTCTCCCAAGTTTGATTTCGGAATAATGACAGGGATAGAGATAATGCCATGCGCCGGAGAGGTCACCGGCGACTGACGACTTTCTGCTATCTTTTAACATGTAAAATCTCGACGGAAAACGCGGCGCATTTGTTCCTATGGTCTCAACCTATTATTTTGAGGTCACTAGGTCAAGGTCACTTAGGATAGAAAATCTGCAAAAAAAATGAAGAGGAAGATCTCCAGTTCCAGTTAACGAAATGATGCGAAACATTGAGTATATAGGGAAAAAGAAGAACATATTTTATGTTTAGGTCAATCTCTCCAGTTCATTCATGCCCGAGTATGCTGTGAAAAAAAATGAAAAATCTGCTGAATTGGTTCAAATCTTTCAAATAAGTGGAAAATTCTTGTGTTACTGTCATCACTCCTGTTCAGAGATGTGGATTATGATCAAATTCCAAGTATACCTCAAACTCATGGCAAGTAATCCAAGTAATCCAATATGGCAGCCACAGTGGTTCAGTCAAATCACCACAATTTTTCCAACACTGAGCAATTTTGCATGAAATTATTAATTGATTTTATGTCGAATAAGTACTAGTTTTTTTCTCGTCGGACTTGTCGCATCAATCTGGCGGGGGATATGCGAGCTCACCGCTCTTGTTATTTCATGATTTGTCTGATCTTAGTCTAACAATTTACTACTGAGGGTTTAAGAATACTCCGACTTAACAATGAACGTGATATACTGCCTTAAGTAAGAAAGATTATAATTTGTATATCTGGATACAAAATGATTTTGTATGTATACATAAAGCAGCATTTTTATTGGTTGCGAATACGTAGGTATACGTGATATAGCGATTTGAAACACCGTCGTATCGTAACCTTCCTTTCCATCGTCTATGCTATCTAGCTGATTTTGACTGAAATACAGGTTTTATTGCTTGAATTCCTTAATACATGGGAGATAACCTAACTTAATAAGTGTGGATTTTCCTTGTGGACGAGTTATTGTCCTTGTTCCACAATCATTTTCGGATCCGCGTTGCTTGTGTTCAGTGATGAGTGACTGAAGGGACAAGACCACCTTTAGGCAACCTCTGCCAGAGAAGTGAATTGTTTTAAATATTTTTTTCCAGTCTCTGTTGCGAGGAATAATTGAAGGCCAGTGGTAGGTGATTGGAGTATGATATGTGTTTGGTTCCGCTGCGAGTTTGATTTTATTTCGAGGCCTAATAAGAAGTTGCTAAGAGGGACTATTTGGATGCCTGTGCACCGCTTTCTGAAAGCAGAGAAAAAAGCCAAAATTATGACATCATTTGTACGAGCGCGCATAACTCAAAATTTCGATGGGCGACCCCCGTCAAGAAGCCTGTCCGGTTGTAGCACTTGAATAAAAGTACTTCTTGCCGAAATATGGGAGTCTAGACTTATTTAATGAACCGAGGAGATGCAATTACGTTAACAGTTTTTAACATTGCCGCCAATGTAAATTGTAATAGTGGTCCGACCCATGGATTTAGCCCGTGTTAGCATATTCTTTAGATTAGGTGCCTGTCTTTTCCCGTTTATAATTTAAACAGCTTGGAAGGATTTAACCATCATTTTCGTTGAAAATAACGTAGATTTATTGTTGCTAGTCCTGTTGCTATGGAAGCAGCTATATGATCGTTTGGGTTGTACGTATTGCTGAAGATAACAATATCTTCAGGAATTCTCTCTGGGTGCTCTAAGGTCAGCAATATTAAGGGAAGGCTTCAGCAACTACTAATGACACAATTGTCGCAATTTCGACAATTGCGTCATTATTGGCAGGCAACTCTCTCATTAAAACAAACGTTAGCGAGCATATGTTGACGCTTATTGTCATAACCAGGTAATGTCGCAATTACGACATTATTATAGCTGGTGACCTGACAACTGCTTATGACACAATTGTCGCAATTGAGACAATTGTGACATTAGTCGTTGGTGCAGCAATCTCTGCATGCAGAGTCGCCTGCTAATGACACAAACACAACATTAGCTGGAGATTTGACAACTGCTAATGACACAATTTATTAATTGCTATATTGAAGGCGCTTTGTTGAAACCTGTAGTAATTACTCCTCTGGATAATCTCTATGGAGTAAGAATAATTTCAGTTCTCGCATTCGTTGGTTGCGTAAGTCGTGCTTAGTAACCATGGTACAAAGCTAGTGAGATCAAAAGATAGATGGGTTTATTACTCCAGGGTGACATAACTTAAAGGAAATGACGGCTGTGTATCTGTGAGCTTGTAATAAATGTCCGTGATCTTGTCGTTTCAAGAGATGTCAAGGAATGCTAATTATTTCAGCACTTTGTGTCATGGTAATGAATATCTGCATCTAAATTATTAAAAATTTGATGAAGATCAGTGATAGCTCCAATTTCGGTATCCCAATTGCGAAAACAGTCGTCCAAATAAAGTTGATTTGAGTATATGATCTTTTGTTCGCACGTTTCAACATCTTTAAACCTTTCTTGTTTCTCTAAATACCCTAATTCAAGGGTAGCGTAGGTTGATGCAAATGTCGTACCAAGGATATGTTTTTGCTGCCAAATTGAAAAGTGCATGGTATTTTCTATACTAATTTTTATTGCCATTAATAGAATTTCTTTATATCACGCTAACGGAATGGGGCCAACTTCAATCACTGATATGCTGTGAAAAGTCAACAGATGAGTTATGACTCAAGCTGGCGCTAAAGGGGCGAGCTTAAAAGCTTAAATGTAGTGGAGTTAGCTCCCCTGAATTGATCAACTGAGATGGGACCAATACCTTATTTCCAGTGCTACTATCATTTACTTAGGAGTTTCTTGTCTGGTTTACAGATATGTCTTCTCAAAGAATTCAAAAGATGATTGTTGAAAAATGCAGAAGTCGGTGGACAGCATATGCTAGAGCATTCTGAAAAAAAAACTATGCAGCAAATACAAATGACACAATTGTCGCAATTGCAACATATGTAATAGTTGTCAGGTCGCCAGCTAATGTCGTAATTGCATCATTAACAGGTGACTGCAAGCAGAGTCGACCACTATTATAATGACGCAATTACGACAATTGTGTCATCAGTGGTTGCTATTGCAAGTATATCGAAGATTTAGTCATACATGATGTGTGATATATTTTTGCTTCAAATAATTACTGGTTTGCAGTTGTGATAATAAGCGTCAACATGCTCGCCACCAGTTTTTTTTTCTTCTTTTTTTTTGTGACAGAGTCGCCTGCTATCATAGCTGATGACATCACAACTGCTACTGACACAATTGTCGTAATTGCGAAAAGAGACGAAAAACCAGAAACGGCATTTGAGAATAGACCTTTTCATACCGAAAATAGCCGAAAGACATGACAACGTGAAAAGCTGTCAACGGAAATTCCCGATTGCACGCTGGATTCGACCAATGAAATAACCAGTTGCTGGTGGGCTGTACAAAATGCTGCGACCTCTGCCTGGAGATCACAACCGGAAATGACACTATTTCTTGAAATTATTGCCGATAAAAGATCATAAATTAAAACAAAAAATACACTGACGGTTGCAGACTTATGGCAGCTTGGAACACAGACGCTTTTTTACAAAAGAAAATGTTTTTCAATTCAAAGATCATTCGTTGTAATTATTTGCTACATACCTCTGTTATGGCAGAGACAAATCTGCACACAGAAAACGATGAGGTGAGCCGACTTGTCAACCCACCAGCATGTTTTTGCGCCACGTGACATGCTTTTCCGAATGGACGCGAAATTTACTGAATCCGTGGTGAAAACGTCTATTCACTGGAGCATTTAGCCCAGATACTTAAGATACCGTCATGCACATAGAAGGGCGGTAAATTTCTCTTTTCGCACAGATGACTTCCACATTATATACTATTCCATCCAATTATGAGTATTTGAATATCTCCTGGAATTACATAAGAATGGTATCCATATCACTATCAACTAAATCATTTTATACCTTCCTTCCATATATATTGATGGAGAAGCGGGTCAGAAGGAAACATGGAAATAATTTTTAGTTGACATAGGCCACTCACTTCGTCGTGACAGTTTAGTCCTTGAAATAAGACTTGAGTTATATATAAGAGAAAAATGAGACATTTAGAACATTGTTAACTTCTAAGCAAAGAAATATTTACATAGTTGTACTAGAAAGTAGGCTGACAACCAATGCTGTTGGCATGCCTGGCTCTATCATTTACAGACGTAGCCCCAAAAGAACTTGTCATGCGTTGCCCAAATCAAACTAGACATCGAAGAGCACCCATCAAGCGTTTAAAATAGTATCGGAATATATCGGTATTCCGATACTCTGAATATCAAATCCTCGGACAGAAGATAGGGCTACCGTCTAAAGTTTGATAAGGTATCTTTCAGATATTCCATCCCAGGATTTGATATGTATTCCGATGATATGAGCTCATGCATGCACAACGGGAGAATTGAAAAAAAAACAATCAGGAGTAAATGGTTAATATTAACCTCGAAATCTATGAAACCAGGTGGTACTATGTCCAGATTATAGGCCATCAAAACAAGAGTTTTGTGAGGGTGGGGTGGTTTTAGGGTGAAGTGTCGAAATATGGGGCCTGTATAAAATAACCCCATATGTAACATTAAACCACCTCCACCCTCTCAAAACACTTTTGAGGGCCTGTGGCCGAGATGGATCGCTTCAATACAAGTACCCTTACAACAGGCCCGGGTCATCAACATACAACCTTGAATTTAAAACCCACACATAAAACATGTCCATTTGGTTTTATTTACCGGGGGAGGATTTCCTTACTCCCTCGACTCCCTCCCCACCCAATCAACATAATTAATCAATTAAAAAAGGTAAACAGCCTCAAAAGTTGATTGGTTATCACTGTGAAAGACCGATAATATGCAATGGAGACACGCGTAAACAGATCTGCTGTAATAACCTAGTTTACTTAATGTGAACATTGGTTTCTGCGCATAACAACCGAAACACAAGCAACAAATATGTAGAGGCAACAGAAAGCCAGAATGTGTCAACTGGTGTGAAATGTCAGTTTGACAAACGTATCTTATGCAAGATTGATAATTCCCAAGGACGAAACGCGTAAACATGCAGATATACTGTTAAACCTATAGCTTTCATAAATAACTCCAAATGAATATTTATACAATTACAACCGAGAAACGCACCAAATATTTCGAAGGTCTTTTTCGTTACATATACGTTTACACTATTGAAACTCCGGTAAAAAGAGTAGACCTATATTCATTTATCAACGCTCTTCGCCCGTTACATAGATGTCATAATCCGGTTTTCAATTCAATGGATAATTCTGACGAATCTTTTCAAGAGGGTGGTTCAAAATGTTTGTTAATGCAAACGAGTGCTATATTTGTCCCATGCGCAGTTCAAGGTTTCAGAAATCTAAGGTCATGCTGTATTACCGAGGGGTATATGCCTTACATAATATGTATAAAACATGTCAACAGCCAGAGATATTCAGGTAAACAACCACAGATATTCACGTGAACATCTTCAGCTCTTCACGTGAAGTTTAAGAGTTAGTCAATGAGATTATATGGCATGTGGTGTAATCTCACCTGAAGGATTCATGCATATAACCTTAATGGAAACGTTTCTATAAGATTCGACTTCTGGTTGGATTGAAGTTTTTTCATACAATACCGAGATGTATAAGATTTAATAAGAGACGAATTACCAATAAGATATTTATCCTCAGGAATCAATTCACACGTGACCTGTTTATTCTCAAGAGGCCTAACATACGATTTATCAATAATAACCAAACTGATGTTGAACTCGGGTGTAATTAAAATCTACCCAGAACTAGCACTGAATCCTGTTTCAAGGTAACGGATTATATTGATATCGCACATAATTCTGTAAGGAGGAACTTGATTAGATTGTCGTCCCTCAGTTAGGACACAGACAGAAAAGCTAACCTCTACTGTTCGGTCAAGATGATGAAATCCATAGCATGGTATGCATGAAAAGGAAATTCTGGCCTCTAACTGACCTTCAATTTCTCTTCATTCCAACATAACCTATATTCATGTATCATAGAATGCTTTATCTCCCTAGTATAATCCGTGGCGTGTCCTACTCCTCCTCCGCTTTACTCATGTGTTCTACTCCTCCTCCTCCTCCTCCTCCTCCGCTTTACTCCCTGCACAGCGGGTCGCATAGATGTGGCGCGGGATAGGGTGGGCGAGAGACCTGGGATTTTCGCTACCTGAGATTCCATGGGCTAGGCAGGCTTGCACCCTTCAGTAGAATGGGTCGACTGCGCATGCGCGATGAGTAGTAGTATAGAAAGGGCACGCGATCTCACTATTCCTATAGGTGTGGCGCGGGATAGGGTGGGCCCGAGACACCTGGGGATTTCGCTACCTGAGATTCCATGGACCAGGCTTGCACCCTACAGTAGAATGGGTCGACTGCGCATGCGCGATGAGTAGTGAGCGATGAGTAGTATAGAAAGGGCACGCGATCTCTCTATCCCTATAAACTTACCTATGGGGGTGAATGAACCCATGGGGGTGAATGAGCCATGGGGGTGAAATCCATGGCGTATGAGGGTCGGCTCATGTGGGTTTCACTTCTTAAGGGTCGGCTCATGTGGGTTTCACTTAATCCGTGGCGTATGAGGGTCGGCTCAGATCCCCTGGGGTGGGGACATGCCCCCGAGGGCAGTGGATGGGTTCAATGAAAGCTCGTATTACTAAACTGTCACTGATTTCCTATCAGTCATCAAATTGCATCATACACTAATCTACAGTATACTAGAAAGGCAATTAAGACAAGACAAAAATAAATAAAGAAAATATTACAAATATTATTAATCCATGACTTGACAATGAGTTCAAAACAGATAAAAACATAAAGACGATCGGGTAATTTGTAAGTCAGATGAATATTGTGACACTTCTGTCATATATCTCATATTTCACGTGAACATCGACAGATAGCTGAGATGTATTGTAACATTTACCATTCAGGCAACATAAACGCATAAAACTAAAGGCTACCCCCACACTTAAACTTTCTGTTACAATACTCTCGTGAAGCTAGAAATAAATTTCATTATATTTATTAAGAACCTGTATTCTATAATATGTGAAGTTTTATATTATAAATGCTCCTCATGCAGGAGAATTGACGTCAAATAGCGTCGACCGACGTTTCAAGATGGGCGTTAGGTCGTTTTGTATGTGTTTTCGGCTTTATGTTTGTGGAGAGTTGTTAATATATTTTTGTTAAACATCCTCCTTTTTAGGGATAGATTAGCAATTCCGTAAGAAAATATAGCCGAAAGCACAAAAAAAAAGATAAAACGACCGTTTCAAAACGTTCTTCGACGCTACTTGACGTCACAAGTGTTCGTCGTGCATACAACACCTTTCCATATTCCACAAATATCTATGGTGTTCTATTTGGGCCAAGTTTGCGTCGCGTGGCGACTTTTAGAAACTCGCCAATCTCACGTTCGGCTATTTCCGTATTGGCGGAACAAGCCTCTCACATAGAACGCACAAATCCCCATTGGTGGGGAGCGTATGACGATCACGCAGTGAGCCGGCTAAGAAATAGTGCCTTTGATAATCGAGAGATCCGGGTGCATTTTATTGTGAAATTCAGTTAATTTTAACCAAACGAACATAACTCATTCAAATTATACAAAACTATTTCTATGTTTAGTTGAATAATAGCAATCTATCACCAGAACTCAGCAACTGGGCTAATTTCCGCCAATACGGAAATAGACGAATGCGAGATTGGTTCCGCCGAAAATTAATTGTGTGCATGATAAGATAAGATTCTTTATTGCACTGAGCATCCCATTTGGGACAGAGTACAAAACATATAAAAAGTAGAATAAATAAGAAAGTAAACAAACAAGTGCGACGTTTCCGTTTCTGCTCCCAGAAATCCACTAGGCCAGAGGTCAGTTTTCGCAGCTAAAGTGAGTTCTGGGGCTAGATTGGAAACTCGCCACTCGCCACGCGCCGTGGACCTCTCCGGCGCGCGGCGACTGGCGACTTTCTGCTATCTCTTAACCTGCAAAAACTCGCCAGTCGCCACGCGCCGTAAAACACGGCGAGTTTCGCTCTATCTCTTAACCTGGAAAAACTCGCCGCGCGCCACTCGCCGGACAAACCACGGCGCGCGGCGACTGGCGACTTTTGACTTCTGGAATTCTCAGGACTTTTTCTCAAGTGCGCATGCCCGAGGAGCATCAATTATGCAGTTGCAATATCATAAATCACAGTCGCGATCTCATCGAATTTGAGGAAGTAAAAAAAATATGGAAACTGTTGAAAGAAATACGTCTTTTCATCTTTAAAAATAGGGTCTTGATAGTTTGTAGGGTTTGTGATACAGGAAATATCAACCCAACAAAGAGCCGCTCTATGGATTAAAACAGCAATAAAGGATCTCTTATACAAAGATATCGCCCGTTTTTCACATAAAACTTACGAAGAGAGAAATTCAATCATCCAGAGAAAATGTTAGCATTTTTTCTTATTTTTTTTAATCAATATGACGATGACGCTCTATTCGCTTTCTTAATATTTCATACAACATATTAGTTCACGTTGCTTTTATCTTGTAAAACAAAATTCCCGCGTCGAGTGCTTTATTGTATCTTAAATAAAGAACAATTTCAAAGCGATTCATTCTGAATTGAAAACGATATGCTGTTTTATAAATATATATAGGCACTTATATAAAAAAAAGATTAAAAAAACGATTGCAAATGTTGTCTTGGTGTCAACTTTTTAAAATATACCAGCAGATAATAACGAGAGTATGCAAGTTCTGCACAGAAACGGATAACGAGTATTTTAATAAAGAAATAATTGCACATTTGACAAAATTAGATTGCCCTATATGCGTATTGCATTAAAAAGAAACTTGTTCAAAAAACAACTATATTAATTATTACAGATAGCTTACATCTTCAAAATTAGTCACATAGCATCAGATGTAGCTGGAGAGTTCATTCATTAGAAATTATGTATATTTATGCACGAGGAAGAGATTTAAAATTAAATTAAATGACAGCATGTTTCGAACAAAATATTCCGATAATTGATGCTCCCCGGGCATGCGCACTTGAGAAAAAGTCCTGAGAATTCCAGAAGTCAAAAGTCGCCAGTCGCCGCGCGCCGTGGTTCATCCGGCGAGTGGCGCGCGGCGAGTTTTTCCAGGTTAAGAGATAGAGCGAAACTCGCCGTGTTTTACGGCGGGTGGCGACTGGCGAGTTTTTGCAGGTTAAGAGATAGCAAAAAGTCGCCAGTCGCCGCGCGCCGGAGAGGTCCACGGCGCGTGGCGAGTGGCGAGTTTCTAAAAGTCGCCACGCGACGCAAACTTGGCCCAAATAGAACACCATAAATATCCCATCCTCATCCCACAGATGCAACTGACATTGACTATCGCAGTTCACATAGTATTTTACGAGAGCTAATGTGGGGTAAAGACGTATGATGAACGAGATCAAATATCTTGGACGATAAACCGTAGTGAAGATTCCAGGCTGTTTTTGAAAAAAAAAACACGCTTTAGATTGCAACTGTACCGGTATGGAAACACAGTTGCATGGACGGTGGGATATTTGATAGTGGATATATTCACGTATATTTTCAATAAAATTGACCAAAAAAAAAGACAAAAAAAAATCAAATCAACTGTTTGTATATTTTTCCTGAAATTTTGGCGAGCGTGGTATGGTAAAAAATTGAAATTTGCAGTAACTCGATTTTTTTTCTTTATATTTATTCATTTTCATAATTTCTTGAAAAAATACCTGCATCTACCATCAAATGTCTCATCCGCCAGGCAAATGCGCATCGAAAACAGAATCCACATTGAAACGGGAGCAGTTGATAAACCTAGGACGTTTTAAAATCCACAATCCTCTCATAAAGGCAGACAGACTATTCGTCGTTTATTCGTTTGATTTTATCAGGGTAATATTTTGAATGAAAAAAAAAAACCCCCAAAAAAAACAAATAACAAAAACGGGGAAATGAAACGTTCACCTATTTGCACCGCAAAACTGCAGAATATCCTGTTTCTATCTATTTACATTTCACTGATGATTACAACTTCGGTAATGCCTGGAGCCGAAATAAGACTCCATGAGTCATGTGTACGCCTCAAGTCCTGTTTTCAAAAGGCGAATTTCATCTTCTAAAGTAAACTTTGGGCTGAAAAGAAAATATTTACTGATCAAATGTTTTCGGTCGTTCTCTCGGTGATCTCGGTTAATAATACCTCATCAAATCGACTATGCTCTGAGCAAACTAAGTTCATTATGGCTTATTGATGATTTTGAAGTTTTACACTTCGATCCCATATTTACTGACCTTCATTTCTCGTTATTGTTGACATTGAAAAACAGAAAACTTGAACAGTGTTATCAACTGTGACCTATTTAAAATACTTCCTGAATATGATCAAGATTCTCCCTTAACTGAAACACTCGAATAAACACAATACCATTGAGATAGTAAACCCTCAGACGAAGTGAAGGTCAAATGAAAGACGGATTTCAACTGTATCCAAATATATTTTTTCTTTATTTATGTGATTTTGTTTCTAACCGGGTAAAATGTACTCTTTGTATGGCAACTCATATGTGCCAAGTCAATTTGAGACTTGCATTTAATTTCCTCGATTTTGGTGAAACATGCACATTGGAACAGTGGGTTTGTGTTGAAACTCAAAGTATACACACCTTAAGCTTGAGTCAAGCATTGGAAAGTGCATACAAAGTTTAAAATATAAGGCAGTGTGACGTCACCAGACCTAGATATGATCGCAACAGACTACCATAGTATCCCATGGTTTATTTACAATTTACTCTGTGTAATAAAATCGTAAATAATGACAAATGATATTTTCTGACACTGTTTCCTATATGGGTCTTTCATATGATGGAAACTTTACGTGAGGGTTTACGATCACTTTAACAAGGTTTGTTGAAAACATCGGTGTAGTAAATTATACAAAAGCGCAGTTGAACGAAATACAACCAGAAAATATTACACTCGAAATTATGAACCAATTTACCCAAAGTTAACATCGATACTAGCTTCAAGCGCAAAACTTAGTCTCAATTCGTTCAATACAGGAAAAACTAGAAGAGGAAAACAAAAACCATGGATTAATAACCAGTGGAAATAAACCAGAAAATATTACCACACAGCAAAACGATATCACACGAGATGGAAAACTGAAACAAAGGACATGGTAGAAAAAAGTAGGCAACACAAAAGCGTTCAAAGAATGAAGCCATAAAAGATTATGAAAACGAAACCAGGAAGAAACTAAAAAGTATGCGCAAAAAGCAGCGGTGAGCCTAAGGATTATTGGAGACACTATATCAAACAAATCTGAAACAGATAATAAAATTGATCTAGATAAACATTTTGACTGTTTTAAAGATAGAACGAGAACGAACCGGAACTACCCGGGCGACTATTCTATTTTTAACGAGCTTGCCCGTAATATAACACCGGCGATGAACTGAATTCACGTACTGAAATCATAGACGCGATAATAAATTTGAAAACAAACAAATCACCGGGACTAGACCACATTTTGAATGAATATATTAAGTATACTATAGAGATTTTCTTGCCACTGCATGTATAATAATCTCTTCAAATTTTTATGGCGTCTTACCAGAACTGTGGTTAACCGGAGTCATCAAACCCATAAATAACCATTTAAAGCTGCCTTGGAAAAGTTTCTACTTCAATACTAAACAGCAGGCTGAACAATTATAGCGAAACTAATAATTTACTGCACAATAATCAAAGTAGATTGAGAAGAAACCACTCCACGCTTGATAATATGTTTATCTTTAACCACCTTAATAGATTGTTTAAAGGCAAAGAAAAAGAAATTGTCTTGCGCATTTATCGATTTCAGAAAAGCTTTTGATGATGTTTGTATAGAGTTGGATTATGGCGAAATCCATTCAGACATCGAGTTAAGGGTAAATATTCAATATTATCTACAATATATACAACAATATTATACAATATTCCTACGAAGTAGGCTACAGATCGCAAATTGTCCGGTAATGAGTGAGTGAGTCAGTCCATCCGAATCCTTTCGTCGGCAAAATAAGGAGAACCGTTGACATTAGAACCTTGATTTTTGGCATGAACGTGCATTAGGGCATTGTTACCAGCAAGTTCTGAGCTGATAAATTTGATTTATAATTTTTTTTTTTTATATTATTTATTGATGGCTCAGCGAGTGCACCGTCATGCCCATCGAGAACCCTTGGCTGTATGTTTCACTGTGACTTTTGACGGTTCCCTGATACGGCATATCATGACACACCGGTTCTGGTAAAATCAGCGAAGTTAAGCGACTTTGAGCCCGGTCAAGACTTTGTGTAAACGGGGCCCATTTAACCAATGGATAAATGAGTGAATTCAGTCTAATAGACGAAGGTCCCAAGCTGAAAGCGCAAGCTGATGCAATAAGCATAGTAATGAAAACGTACATTTACCTTCTGTCATAGGTCTGTTAAATTTACCACTGTGCTATCCGACATCCGAAGTAGGGTGGGCATTAGGACTCCGACGCGCACCGAGCTCCTGGTCATAGCCAATCTAAGTGTAAACGTTTTGGTGGGCTATATTATCATGTATGAAATAGGAACTGCTAATTTGCCATCATTTGTTAGTGCATTTATCTACACTGCTATCACCAACTTCCCAGCCTCAATACACACAATTCAGTATATTGTTATAGATGTAAACTGTAGCCTTTAACTTGTATCCTATTTCACATCCAAACATTTCATCACACACCACATCAGGCTTCAAATTCAGGTCAAATTTCCCACTGGTTGTGAAATATCCTACATCAACCAATTAAGTCAGCCTGGTGCAATAACCCAGCAGGAGAAAGAAAGATGTGGTATCATCCTTCAGATTAGTCTGTGTGAGCAACAATGATAACAGTTTACTGAGGATGAAACAAAGCCATGACGGCATGTTTAAAGGGTCTTAATTTATTTTCTTTGGGTAGAAATTAACTAGATAAAGTAACTTTGATCATAATGTGAAAATATGAGAACATACTTTGAGTTTTTGTTTTGTACCTCTTGAATATTGACTATATATCACACTGGGATATAATTTAAACAAAAAATTACATGAAATATGTCTAAATTTTTCTTGTCATTTCAAATCTTGATCCACTTTGATTCCTTGATTAGGGGATACAGAATCACTGCCACGGAGTGTGTTGGTGTGTCACAGCAATGCAATTCCGATTCACACAACGAAGCTGAGGTGGTTTAATGTTTATCAATGAAGAAAATCACCGATCAACCGTCATAGAATATAATGTGAAACAAGAATACCGGAATAGTACATTCATCAGATTGCCGATACCCAAAATGTGTTGTCTCATATATCTAGATAACAACGTGATGTAGAGACGCTATTTATTCGTCTTTGTACCGGTTATGCTCAGGAGAATGACATAGAATCATTATTATCTTGTGCTGAGAAGGTGTTGGTCTTGAGTTGAATTACCGTAAACTACATAAATCCTACCTTTCTCCTATAGTACTATATATAAAAATTTGTTGTATTGTTGGGAAAATAATGCGATTCAAAAAGTTGTTTTGATCCTGGACAAGGGCACTGAAACCCATTAAAGAGATGTAAATGTATTTTCACACGTAAAGCTTGAAATCTACTGAACTTTTTATTATTCAATCTGTTTCCTTTAGTTAAAAAATTGTAAAATTAAATCGGCGATCGGTATGATTTTTGGAATGAAGGCGCATTGGGAGACTGTTACCAACAAGTTCTGAGCTGACCTACTTTTGATGAAAATTTCTGGTGATTTTTGATGAAAATCACTGGCGATTCTGACTTGAGCGGTGCCCATCTTAATATAGGCAGGATTTCAACTGGGGGTGGGGATTTCCAAGAGTTCAATTCGCGTTCGAGTCCTAATGCCTACTCTACTTCGTAGGTCCTGTGACGTTAGTCACACTGCTCATGTGTACAAGAACGACAACATTAAATCATGTGTAAAGCCCAATAATCAAACAGCTTCATTCTTTATCAGCAAAAATGGCGTTAGGCAAGGTGAAAATTGATCACCCATATTGTTCTCTTTGTTCCTCAACTATTTAAGAAAAACAAATGGTATTTCATTGGAAGATGATCAAGATTGCAGTTTGCACGGTTATTATATGCAGACGATACTGTCGATAATCCGACCGAATTCCAACATGCTTTAGACTCATTTGCTGAATATTGCGATACGTGGAAACTAGAGGTGGATCTAGACAAAAATATTATAGTCTTTGGAAGCAGAAAATGTAATAAAGATATTCTTCTATGAAACAAAAATGAACTGATAGCTACAAGTATTCAGGTTTTATGTTTAGTCGAAACGGTTCATGTTCTAATCTACGAAAATATATTTTATCGCAACCCGAGAAGCCATGTTCCTACGAAGTAGGCTACAGATCGCAAATTGTCCGGTAATGAGTGAGTCCATCCGAATCCTTTCGTCGGCAAAATAAGGAGAACCGTTGACATTAGAACCTTGATTTTTGGCATGAACGTGCATTAGGGCATTGTTACCAGCAAGTTCTGATCTGAAATAATTCTGATTAAAATTAGATTTATAATTAACACTTCAGTATATTGTTATATATATGTAAGCTGTAGCCTGTAACGTGTATCCTGTTTCACATCCAAACATGTCATCATTGCCAAGAAAACTGTGGTCCGTTTTGCTCCAGCGTTTTATCGCATTTAATGAGTAGGCCTATCAGTTACTCTCCGGCTAAAAATACCCTACTGCATATACCCTCAAAAATTCAGCGCTGTTTGCACAACGAAGCTGAGGTGGTTTAACGTTTATCATAAAGAAAATCACCGATCAACTGCCATAGAATATAATGTGAAACAAGGAAACCGGAATAGTACATTCATCAGATTGCCGATACCCAAAATGTGTTGTCTCATATATCTAGATAACAACGTGATGTAGAGACGCTATTTATTCGTCTTTGTACCGGTTATGCTCAGGAGAATCACATAGAATCATTATTATCTTGTGCATAGAAGGTGTTGGTCTCGAGTTGAATTACCGTAAACTACATAAATGCTACCTTTCTATACTATAGTACTATATATAAAAATTTGGTGTATTGTTGGGAAAATAATGTGATTTAAAAAGTTGTTTTGATCCTGGACAAGGGCACTAAAAACCACTAAAGAGATGTAGATGTATTTTCACACGTAAAGCTTGAAATCTAGTGAACCTATATTATTCAATCTGTTTCCTTTAAAAAAAAAATGTAAAATTAAATCGGTGATCGTTATTTATTTTGGAATGAAGGCGCATTAGGAGACTGTTACCAACAAGTTCTGAGCTGACCTATTTTTGATGGAAATTTCTGGTGATTTTTGATGAAAATCAGTGGCGATTCTGACTTGGGCGGTGCCCATCTTAATATAGGCAGGATTTCAACTGGGGGTGGGGATTTCCAAGAGTTCAGTTCGCGTTCGAGTCCTAATGCCTACTGTACTTCGTAGGTCCTGTGACGTTAGTCACACTGCTCATGTTTTTATTATAGATGCTAATAAGAAATATTGATTTACCCGCTCCTACTATTTGATCAGACAATTGTCGCTATTTTGTTGTAAGGCTGTAGTACTGTATAGCCGCATCAAAGACTGGCGCCTCAGACCACTCGTCCACGAGTCAGGAAAGGTTGGAAATACCACGATATACCTCAGGTACTATATAGAGAGCGGGTTCCCGACATACACTTCTATGTCTAGCCTAATAGGCCCAATGGGGAACCCACTCATGGACATTTTTTTGTGGTGTACAGTATGAAGTATGTATGTCATCTTAATTTTTCTGTCTCACGCTTTAGAATACGACGGGAAATATCATTTCAATATTTTCTACTTGTTTCTGCTTGAACACAGTTCAGCTTATGAATATGAATGAGCAAGGATGCCCCTCATGGTTATTGGAAAGTAAATTCTGTATGAATTCAATACATGTATAGGTTTCTTCGCTATCGTTTTTTTCTTTTTCTTTTATTCATTGAAAATATTGGGGAGAGGGGCATGACCCCCTCCCCGCCCCCTATTTCCGGTACCCTATTTCCGTCGTAACTGTATAAAGCAAAAACAAACAAAAACAAAAAACAAAAAAAAACCCCCAAAAAACCCCCGGAGAAATGAAACGTTCACCTATCTGCACCGCAAAACTGAGAAAATCCTGTTTCTATATTTATTTACATTTCACTGATGATCACCACTTCGTTCATGTGTACCTCAAGTCTCGTGCATTCAGTGAGGTGAATTTGTATCCTTAAAATGAAATAAAAAAATCTATTTCAAGGAAAGCTCATGTTGACCGCCAGTGTCCTCTTCAATGTGTAGCTAAGCACGGACCACACACTGTTAATCATATGATGTGCTTATTGAGAATTTAGGATATATCCTGTTTTAAAATGCGTATCGCATCTTCTAAATTTCGCCTTGAGCTCAAAAGAATATATTTCTGGCCAATTATTATCAGTCGTTATATCGGTGAATGGATCATCAGTATATTCAAGCTGATTTGTTTACAATAGCAGTATATCGGGCACAGTAGTTTTTAAAGCAGAAATCTCCGGGTATATTAGGACGAGGCTAGCCGTCAATAATTTCCGGCGGCGCAGCGCCGCCGGATATCTGAATTCGGTAAACATGGGAGCGGCCATCTTGATATTGGACGAGTAACAGGTGTTTTCTCGAGCCATACTTCACAGACGTGCCGTGGAGTGATCCAACTAGTTTCATATCGTAAAACGACAGGACTGTATCACCCGTTCGTAGTTAACACATTAATATTAATTCTGTTATAATGAATTCATCGAATAAATGTCCTTTAGTACTATTTTATTACGGCTGAGAGACCAAATCGATGACCATACATGATCAAGTTATTCACCTGTACCATGTGTACGTCTGCAGCAAAATGTTTGAGATTGAACTGCGAGTTACTAAAAACTTGAAACAGTAAAACACGCGGATCGGATTGATGTGTAGAGAAAGTCGATCTAGGCTTAATTCACAATGACACACATCAATAAAGAAATAGTGGCTTGATGATGGGTCCCGTATAATGCCACAGCGCGATCTCTTACATCAGGCTATATGAAGTGACTTAATACGTCAACCGGAGAACATTACTTTCAAAGTCCTAGTTTGACATGCGGTTCATGTGCACATTTTGCCAGCAAGCACTTAACTTCCGGCTAACCCCACACTTTCCAGATGGGTTCTTGCGCGAACTACATTAGTCAAACCTTTAAGGAAAACAAAGAAATCGACGTGTTTTTTTACCATAATGTGCATCGTGACCTGTATTCATCAGTTGCACACGTAATCGGCTTGTAATACGCAGATTATAAGCTACAAACGTTTCCGCCGGCATTGATGCATCTGCATCAATAAGTTTTCTTGTAATGAAATGTGGTGAAAATGTAGTGGGTTGAAGATGTCACTTCCGGTCACGCGACTGGCTGGTGGATGTAAAACTGCATCAGCCGGACATACGGATAAACGTACTGTACTGGACATGCCAAAAAATCGGAATGGTGGGCTTACACCCACGAATCACCATGTTGTTTTGAAGTAAAAGATAGAGGTGTGGGGCTCTTTCGATCGCGATTACGCTGTAGCATAAGACTGAGGGCTTAGTCACTGACGTCATCGTGCGCATGCGTACTCGGTAGTGACGTTTGTCGTGAACGTTTTGGGCAATAGGTGGGCCATTCGTGATCTCGATTGGTCTGGTATAGGCTCTTGAAGCTCTAATGGCGTAGACTACAATTGGGGTGGTTTTACCGGAAGTGACTTCATCATTGGTATAGAAAGCGCAAAGAAAGGGTATTTAAGAATGCACAGGGGCGTGTTTGAGTACAAATGGGTCGCGTAGGGTGTCGTAGTGAAGCGCTCGTAGTATACACTACGACCTACGTGGTTTTGCCGGAAGAAGAAGAGAAAGCGCGGATATCCTGAGGGATGAAATGTACTAACCGTAAACACTAGCCCGTATGATTAACTATAGTGACATGTGGGGTGTTGCGGACACCTGGTAGAGTTACCGCCCATGAAGGGAACAAGGTTCATGGCCTTGGATTTATGTGATTATGTTATTGTGAATAATAGAATGGTGCGTGTCTGAATTTGGATTCGAACTCCCACCCGCATGTTCAAACCAGTATATCTATACCCTCGGTGAAGGAATTATCATGGATCTTGAGACCTGCGCCTTAGACCTTGCTCCTGATAAAAGGGCACTATATCTTACTACGCTATCATGCAATTATATGGGACAACACGCAGGCGCACAGAGCGCTCATATTCGTGCCAAATGAAAAATTTAAAGTCACATGCCACAAACAGCCTAAACGGAAAACGGTGATTGGCTACTGTCACTATATATGCAACGGCTAGACCCGGAGAAAATAGGTAGGGGAAAGCCGTTGTGGTCACGATGAACGTGGGCAGATTATTTAATCGATACACAGAGTTTTTATAGGGTCAGAATTCCAGTCAAAATTCCACAATATATGATCGTATATTAGATTTCAACTCTCTCACTTGGATCAGTGTGCATTTTTCTTCATTAATAAATTTAATTTTGCGTACTAGTTTCCAATCTAGGTAAACCAAGATGGTAAATCAACGAATACCATCTAGACGTAACGCTATGAAAACTTCGTGCGAAATGTTCGCCGATATTCTACGAGATCCCATAATAAGCCATTCAGGACCATTTCACACTTTTCTCTCTGGCAACGTTTACTTCACGGAGATTAACATCTTCGCACGGCACAATCTTTTGATATTTTTTAGCCCTAACAAAGCCAGACTTTTTGGCGGGAGAAAACTCTTCGATCTTTACGGTTTTCCACGCACCCTGTCTGGAAATGATGCCATATTTGGATACTCTTTCAGGATAATGTTTATATATTAGACCACGCGCTACCGTGTGTAATTACTGTGGGCGTGATTTTGAAATTGCTTCATGAGCTATCCACCTGATTGGCTAACAATAGTAGTTTCAAATTCGCACGGGATTATATAGGGCTGAATTAATATTATACCCCAGATATAATATTCCGTAATATTATAGCTGAGTTTACTGAGATTGACTAGTTTCATAACTATGAACAGCAAGCACGTTTTGTGATCACTCCCTACCTTAAAATTAGCAGCCGTGGACCACGTCATAGGTCACGCGTTAAAGCTTTCTACCACACCAAATATGGAGGGCTCTGCGGTTGCAATATCTCGAACTTCAATATTGGCCGCAACCGAATGTCATGCATCCTCGCGAGCCAGTGTGTTCCATTCGGGCCACGTCACGCGTCGCGATCCACCAATCCGATTTCTACGCTCAAACTTTGAACTAGCCTTCATGTATCAGACCCCCTACAGTCTTCAAAATCTAAGATGTAAATGTAATCTCCCACGTGCATGTCCACAACAACATTTTCTGAACTAATTTTATATTGGTCTGTTGTATATATACATATAACACAGATCACTATCCGGAGCACTATCATAGGCGTGCTCAATGGTTATTTTACGCACAGTTAGTTTAGGAAAGTTTATATTTTAGGGCATGGGCGAAGCCCTAAAATTTATAAACATTCCCACACTAAACCGTGCGTAAAATAACCACTGAGCGCGCCTATGAAAACGGTATTTATATTCTGCTGCACTACCCAAATTGATTATCAACAAAGATTATAATGAAAGGTTGAAAACATATTCTGAACTTAGACAACCTTTCTCCCCTTTCTTGAAAAAAAAAACTCGTCCACTGATGCTCCCGTCTCGGTTGGCATCGTGCCAATGTCAGTGGTCGAGATTATGTGGTCTCTCAAATGTGTGTCGAAGTCTCTGGTTTTCATCCCACTGTTTCAACACCGCAGCACAAAAAACTTCTTTCAACTTTTTCTTGACGATAGTTCCAAATGAATTGGGGAAAAAACTGTATTAACATTAGACCTGGACAGTTTAGGGATAGGTAACACCGACGATAGACGTGTATAAGACGACCAGATTTGAAAGCATTTACGGACTTAACCCAACTTTCCATTCTCGTTTAGTGCTAAATATTTGTCATGGCTAACTAAATTACTCAATGGAAAGGGGAAAAATTACTTTTGCATATATTTAAACAGAGCCCTGAAAATTTTCTAAAAAAACCCCCTCATATCTGGATATAGCATTTCTGACAGATGAGATGTCTTTTTGTCCCCCGCCGCAACGCGGCCGGGGACTTTAAAATGGTTCTTGCTTCTATGTGTCCGTGCAAATACTTCGTAAGCAATAACTTCTAAATGCTTTGTCGGATTCCTCCGAAATTTGGCATCTGCATTCTTAGCGACAAGACGTCTCTTGGTATTACGTTTCAGCAAGATCCGCCTGTAGGTGGCGCCACTGGGGTCTTGCTTCTATGTGTCCGTGCATGCACGGACATGTCCGTACAAATACTTCGTAAGCAATAACTTTAAATGCTTTGTCGGATTCCTCCGAAATTTGGCATCTGCATTCTTTGCGACAAGACGTCTCTTGGTATTACGTTTCAGCAAGATCTGCCTGTAGGTGGCGCCACTGGGTCTTGTTCCAATCTTTAGTGCATATCCGTGCATGTCCGTGCAAATACTTCGTAAGCGATAACTCCTAAATGCTTTGTCGGATTCCTCCGAAATTTGGCATCTGCATTCTCTGTGACAAGACGTCTGTTGGTATTACGTTTCAGCAAGATCCGCCTGTAGGTGGCGCCACTGGGTCTTGTTCCAATCTTTAGTGCATGTCCGTGGATGTTCGTGCAAATGCTTCATAAGCGATAACTCCTAAATGCTTTGTCGGATTCCTCCGAAATTTGGCATCTGCATTCTTTGCGACAAGACGTCTGTTGGTATTACGTTTCAGCAAGATCCGCCTGTAGGTGGCGCCACTGGGTCTTGTTCCAATATTTAGTGCATGTCCGTGCAAATACTGCGTAAGCGATAACTCCTAAATGCTTTGTCGGATTCCTCCGAAATTTGGCATCTGCATTCTTTGCGACAAGACGTCGCTGGTATTACGTTTTAGCAAGATCCGCCTGTAGGTGTCGCCACTGGGTCTTGTTCCAATCTTTAATGCATGTCCGTTCATGTTTGTTCAAATCCTTCGCGAGCGATAACTTTCGAACAATTTGTCGGATTTCTTCGAAATTTGGTAAATGCATTCCCTGCGACAAACACCGTTGGTGATGCGTTTCAGCAAAATCCACCCGGAGGTGGCGCCACTAGAGTTCATTCCATTATTCCATGCTGCAAGTGATAACTTAGAAACACTTGGTCGAATTTCTTTGAAATATCCTACATATGTACCTTTCTGGGTAACATGAGAAACGTTGCGGCTCATCGGATTCTTCTCAAATTTGGCATGCATTTACCATGCCAGGAGCTGTTGCTTGGGATTGCCTTTCGCTCACTTGCACTCACAGGTGGCGCCACCTGGTGGCAACATCACAAATTCGTTTCCGGGTAATAACTTGAGAACTGACCATCGGATTCTTCTCAAATTTTGTATGAATGTACCGTGACATAAGATGTCGCTTGATAATGCATTTCACTGACTTGCGCCTAGAGGTGGCGTCACCTGGTGTCAAAATCTAAATTTGGTTTCTGGGCAATAACTTGAGGACCCTCATCGGATTCTTCTCAAATTTGGTATGCAGATGTCCCCACGATACCATGTTCCTTGGGATTGTATTTTTCCCGCTTCTGCCTACAGGTGGCGTCTCCTGGTGGAAAAATTTGTTTCCGGGCAATAATTTGGCAACTGCTCATCAGATTATTTTCAAATTTTGTACACAAAGCAATTTTGAACACCGGTGGGCATCTAGTACCGGCAATAACTTGAGGGCCCCTCTTCAGAGTCTCAAAGTTCATATGCCGATACCATGACATGAGATGTCATTTGGGATTGTGTTTTGCCTGCTTGCACCTACAGGTGGTGACTCCTTGTGGCAAAGTCTAAATTTGGTTTCTGGGCAATAGGTTGAGGATGCCTTCATATTCTTGTCAAATTTAGTTTGCAGATAATATGCCATGAATTGTCTCTTGGGGTTGCATTTCGGTTACATAATTTTCATGCTACATGGTAAAGAAAATATATTACAGTAGCAATCAACATTCAGTCAGCCATTCGGAGTTGATCTCAAAACCTGGGAAGGTGGAAAGACCCCTCTGCTTCTTACGCCTGTGAAGTAGCTGTTGCCATCCTCATGAATATCTTCTGAAACCGACAGCGCTTATAAATATTGCTGCCATTTTGGCGGGGGATCTAGCATCCTCTGGCTGCTTGTAATGATAAATGTCATCGGCATAGACAAAACTCCCTGGACTTCTTCTTTGTCAACATATACACTTTTGATAATTTTGTCTTACCGAATTTCATTATTAATCACTTATATACACAATATAAATATGTATGGTGAAAGTTGTCAACCTTTGTTTCTCGATGCAGATTGCACGATTTGTTCTTATCAATAACACATCATTTTGCTTCATCGTATAACGTGTGAACATATTTTCGAAAAACTGGAACAAAGTTGAACTTTTCTAATACGTAAGACATATATGACCACTCAACAGAGTCCAATGTTTTATCCATGTCTAAGGACAGTAGAATCATTCTACCATTAGCGTATATATTTTATACAGGTAAACTCGTCCAGAAAAAAGGTACGGTAAACATTTCTATTTATTCATCGCCCGTGACGTTGACCGGTGTTCAGTGTGTACTATCCAAGTAAGCTTTTGTTTCGCTAGTTGGGGTCATGGAATTTCAGGTCTTACGGTAACAGCATTGACACTCAATAATCATATACAGTTTAATTCGAGACAATCGAACCATAACTATTTTTTGCTTATACCTCTTTTGTATTTTGCACTACACTTTCTTTCACACTGAAACATGTGGGCTTCCCCACTGCAGTGAAAATACGCTAAAAGTGTAAATAGCCCATACTTATGGGACAAAATGAAGAATGAATAATTTTCCTGCTCTATCATTCCAGTGTCGCAAAATCTATAATGGCACTGTATTTATATAGTCTGGTTTAAGTGTAAATCTGGTATGTTTTCGTGCAATAATATGAATACATCCCACATCTCGCAAAAACTACAATGTTTGATTCCAGGGACATTCCAAAAGACCTGATTTAGGAGCTATAGAAGAAGTAAATTTTGCCATTCTTTTGATGGAAAAAACTAGTGGTACCGGTACCGGAAGTTTATATGGGAAGATACCTTGCTTTGCCATTTCACTTTAAATTTGGGTAAAAACAAATCGCACAGATTCACAAGACACAAAATATACCGTTATGGTAGAATGAGGCCTCAGCCTTTAGAGAGCTTGTCGTAAGAGGCGACTAACTGGGGCATCCGTGGGGTTCCCGGGTGTGAAAAGGAATAGGACCCCACCCGTGTGGTTTCCGGGTGTGAAAAGGAATAGGAACCAACCGTCGTGATATGGCTGAAATAGTGTTGAAATCGACGTTAAATCATATTCACTCATTCACTCACTCCTTATTCGAGAAGTGATCTTGTTCTAAAATATCCAGTAAAAAACGAATATTTTCTTTTATAAAGCTACCTTTAACATAACCCGTCATGTCCCACAATGTGGATATTGTCATGGCAAGAGGATTTATGCACCGAGAGGCTTTTTGTAAAAATTGTTTATGCTAATAAATAACAAGTGGTGAAAAGATTAGTGGTCTTATTCCTGTTGCTGAGCGAAAAAAGGGAGGTAATTCATGCAAAATCTCAATTCCTTTACAAACTTGGGGAAAATATAATGATTATTTCATCATTTTTATAGTTATTTTTACCCAGTATATCCTTACCATGGAAACCATAATTCCTAAATAAATATACTTGGATGGAAACTTTAATAAATTAGGATAAATACTAGGGCTACTGTTTATAATGTGAATATTTTAGTGAAAAAATAATCGTCTAGCCCACTGAATAACATGACAAAAAGTGATATATATACGTATTATTTTGTATTTAATGCGAAATTTTGCGAAACTGTTTTATAAACAGAAAAAACTTTTTGACACTCCAAGCCACTTGGGGTAGAACAAAAAATGGAAAGAAAAAAGACATGGAAAGGAAACGGTCTCAGATTAATTGTAAAATAAGGAACAAATGTTATGTTTCAATCCCACAGTACATTGTCGACACGAATAAATGATGTCGAATGCAGCAGTACATGTGTCGTGTTCACAGTCATCTGGAGGCAGGATGACGTCTGCTTGCAGGCAGATAAATGCAACAATGGCAAAATGACGTAACAGACGATTGTATAATATAAAATATGGCCACAGTTCATTGTAGCTAACATTTTTGGGGGCAACTATGCATTTTGGCGATTTATTGGGTCCCATTATGTTCTTTCTGTCCATGAGCTGGATTATGTACCGGTAATTAGTAACGCATGGAGATATTGAAGACATGCTCTCAGAGTCGATACTCTCGTCGATGATGAACTTCACGAGAAGTTCCGAAATTCAATTCAATTTATTGTATGGATCACCTCAACGAGGTCGCAAACAAACATACAAATAAGGGACATAATTCATAACTGAACAAAGATACCCACATGTATAGGTCTCTCTGATAATTATTCAGAAATCAGATCTACTTACTCAGAAATCAGATCTACTTATTCAGAAATCAGATCTACTATGTGTATATTGTATGTTTGTATATGTAATAAGAAGTTAGCAATTTACTTCATCAAACATAACTCAAGTGTGAGCTTTTCGTTTCTCAAAACATTGAAAAACTGTAGGGTTAAGAAGCATATTTACTTTCCCATTGATATCACGGGGTAATTCTATTATTTTCTCTAACTCGCGCAGAAGATTTGTCTTTCCTCCTCATAAAGAGGGCAATGAAGTAAAAAATGAATTTACTGATCCGAATGATCAATAAAGTTCTGGGTCATTGACTAAAAGTCAGTTCATTTTAATTAGTCGTCTACTTTGGAGCTTGTCAAAAATCATATGTTAACTCTGCATAAAATTTCTTTTTTTGCATCTTGTAGAACAAACTGAACTCTAAAAAATGACCACCATTACTCCGTAATATCAATAGCCTAATTTCTCACGCTCGAAACAGCATTTTAATTCTCTCTCTCTCTCTCTCAAAAAAAACCCCCTCACGTACAGTTTTTTCATGTGCCGGGCCTCAGTTACATAGGGAGACGTCATAATGTATTCATGCTCATTGGCATAAAGGTCAATGATGCCGTATAAAATAATAACAGGCGGTCCGTGGGAGTGTCATTTATATCCAATGCCCACTGAATTTGCCGAATGATAAACCTCAAACACCTTTATGACCGTAAATGGCATTTATGACCTTTGTGCACAGGCCCTCAAAACAAGAGTTTTGGAGTGTGTGGACGGTGGTATTATAGCCCGGGTAAAGTGTCGAAATATGGGGTCGCTATACATAACCAGTTGTTCCACATATTAGTTTAACATAAACTATTAAAGATAAATGCAACTCCTATACATAACCCCATGCTTTATATAAAAATACACCAAGGTGTGAAACGCACTTTGGGTGAAACGAGAAAACGGTTTACCTCCAAACGAAATACATCAGCATATTCTACAAGTGTCACTCTATATATTCCCGTCGTCAAATTAGTAAATTTGTGCAATTTTATACCTTTGCCGGGCGATTCAAAATCCAACGTCACTGTCCGTTCATCCCGGCTCACCGAGATGATAGCGGGCTTCTTTCTCTATTCTGATTAGTCAGTAGCGACACGCCTCCGGCGAGAGAGGTCACACACTGATCAGCCGACCAATCAGAATTGAGAAAGAAGCCCTTTTGATTGAGCAACTTTCGTCGCCGACGCAAATTGATCCGGAGATTCTGCCGCCAAAATATTAAACACGCTGAAACTTTGGATCCTGTTGCTTGCGACAAAATCTCCTGTTTCCACTTCCCACACACGTGACGATTTTCGAGATATTCAGTCGCACGCGTTCAAATATCCTGTTGCTTGCAATTTCATGCGCTCGTGTGCGCCGGGCTTTAAACAAGCTGAAACTTTGGATCCTGTTGATTGCGACAAAATCTCCTGTTTCCACTTCCCGCGCGCGGGACGGTTTACTGTTATGTGGAAAATGGAATAGGTCTTTGGATTATGGACGCGGATATTCTCTAATGGACGACGGCTGGATTATGAATGACGGACTAGACGCTTGTAATTCGTATACGCTCATACTATTCAGCTTGTATCACTGACGTCCCTACTCTCCTTGGGAACAAGGAGAGTAGGGACGTCAGTGATACAAGCTGTTTATCAGCGTAGTTTTCGTATGGCAAGCCAAAGTGCTTTTTATTCAAGAATTTCCGATATCGGAAATTGAATTCTCGATATCGGAATTGAAATTTCCGATATCGGAAATTCATGTCATTCAATTTCCGATATCGGAAATTAGAATTTTCGATATCGAAATTGCAATTTGCGATATCGGAAATGCGGAGACAATTCCTGATATCGGAAATTGTCACTGAATTTCCGATATCGCAAATTTTGGGTTGCTTTGTTGAGGCACGGTCCAAACGATTACTCCCCAGGATGAAGCATGCGCGTGAGTGAAAAGCGCGCCAATCTCCGCTGCCGCCATGACAGAAAACATCAGAGCTGTGAGTACCAATGCCCTTGCGGCAATACACACAGCTCTTTCCTTAGATAATTCGGCAGGGTAGTTCGTTGAAGGTGTCAGGTGGAGGTTTACAAGGAACTCCATCTTGGGGCACTACACAATGTTCATAGAGAGGCTAATTAAGGGAGGGAACAGTTTTCGAAAAGCTTCCAGAGCTTTCATTTCCGATATCGGAAATTCAGTGAAAATTTTCGATATGGGAAATTCTACTTCCGATATCGGAAATTGAATTCCCGATATGGGAAATTCTATTTCCGATATCGGAAATTCTAATTTCCGATATGGAAAATTGGATTTCCGATATCGGTAATTGCAATTTCCGATATCGGAAATCAGAATTTCCGATATAGGAAATAGAATTTCCGATAGCACTTTAACTTGCCATATTTTCGAGATATTCAGTCGCACGCGTTCAAATATCCTGTTGCTTGCGATTTCATGCGATTTCACTTTGGTGAGTGTTTGGCCTCGCGAGGCCGGGAGAAAAATATCAAACTTGTTTGATAATTTCGCCTCACGAGGCCAAATCAGCGTGTACAGCGACCGCAAGCCAACAGCTCAGCAGTTTTATTTGACCAGCAAATAGAAACGTGGTTTTTACGGCAGTTCAAAATGATCTCGATGACCGTGTGCGCAGTAGTATATAAAGAGTAAATTCGGTCCGTTTTTCGAGGCTCCCGACTGTGGCGCCAATCGGGAACCCTCCAAATGAGGTAGAATTTACTTTTATGACATGCAGGAGTGTGAACATGATAGGACATGTACTGAAGTGTGACGTCCCTATTGTGCCGATTGGGTCGTATGAGGTATCAATGTGAAGCATTCATGAAGGGGCATCTGATGGGCTGGGTGTGGGGTTGAAATATCGGAATTCTGCGCATGCGCGATGGCCAAAGGGTATGAAAATAGACGTTTTGGAGCTAGGGGAGCCACTAATGGTCCAATGGGGTCATATGAGGTATCAATGTGAAGCATTCGTGAAGGGGCATCTGATGGGCTGGGTGTGAGATTGAGATATCGGCATTCTGTGCATGCGCTGTGGCCAAAGGGTATGAAAATAGACGTTTTTGAGCTAGGGGAGCCACTAATGATCCAATGGGGTCATATGAGGTATCAATGTGAAGCCTATGTGAGGGGGCATATGACTGGACTAGTGGCTCGAGCGTTGTCACCATTCTACGCATGCGCAGACAAGGAATTGTGGGAAAAGGGTATGGAAATAGACGCTTTGGGATCTAGGGCCGATCGAGTTGTATGAGGTATCAATGTGAAGCCTATGTGAAGGGGCATCCAGTCATGGGTGGGTGCATGTAAAAATTTTCCTGAAAAAAAGCGGAACACGGACTTTATCGAAAAATCCGGGAAAATGCCTATATGGGGTATGGGGGGTATATAGGTCGCCGGGCTTAACGGGGCTTGCCTATCAATAGAGTTATCTCCCCTAGTTCCAGGGTGGGTGTATGTAAAATTTTTCCTGAAAAAATACGGAACACGGACTTTATCCTAAATTACGGGAAAATGCCTATATGGGGTATGGGGGGTATAGGACCATCCTGGGAAACCTACTTCTCGACATTTGCGGTATAGGTTGTGGGATCTCGTTTTCTTAGTCTCGTCAAGACAAACATGATAGGAAGTGTCGCGGAGCGAATCGTTGAAATTTTTGGAAAAAGTTCAGGGAGACCCATATAGTCCCATACTAGGGGTATAGGACCAATGTTTGTCCCACTGGGAAACCTACTTCTAGATATTTGCGGGATGGTTGTTTGGATTTGTTTTCTTAGTCTCGTCAAGACAAACATGATAGGAAGTGTCCCGGCACGAAACGGTGAAATTTTTGGAAAGAGTCACCGAGGTCTGTATATAGGCCTATAGGCTGGCTATATGGGGAGTATAGGTTCAACCTTGGAAATTCACACACGTTCATTGTGATATGGGCTGTTTGGATTTGTTTTTCACGTCTCGTCATTTAGAACACGATGGGAAGGGTCCCGGAGCGAAACGGTGAAATTTTTGGAAAAAGTCACCGAGGCCTGGGTAGGCCCATAGGCCTATACTGCATGGCTATGGGAGTATAAGCCCATACGGGGTGGACGTTTTGGGGTCTAGGTGAGTCCCAACTGGGCCTATGGTGTCGTATGAGGTCTTATTTTGAAGCTCTCGTGGAGGAGCATCTGACTGGACTAATGATTCGTCCGTGTGCAATAGGTTGCGCATGCGCAGTCTGGCCGTATTATAGAAAGCAGGCATTTTGGGGGGTATGTGGGTGTGTGTTTGGGGTAGAGATGGACCGCTATGGGTCCGAATGGGTCATGGAAGGTGTCAAAGTGAAGCTTGTGTGGGTTGGAGTCAGAATGGTGTGTTTTTAAGGGCAAGTCGCGTCAATCTGCGCATGCGCAGTTGGTTGTAGTAAGTAAAGTGGCCATTTTGGGGGTGTGTGGAGGTGAGTTTGGGGTCGAGATGGACCATCCTTGGTCCGAATGCGTCCTGGGAGGTGTCATTTTGTAGTTCTCGGGGTGTAGACCCCGATTTGAGGGATTTTCGCGTCATCTGTGACGCCATCGGTAACGTCATCAGTACGAGTAGTAGCGAAAGTGAGCATTTTGGGGCAGTGCAGGAAGGTATTTTGGGTAGAGAGGGGCCATTCTCAGTCCGAATGTGTCGTGGGAGGTGTCATCTTGTAGTTCTCGAGGTGCAGACCCCGATTTGAGGGCTGTCCACATCATCTGTGACGTCATTGGTGACGTCATCAGTAGGAGTAGTAGCGAAAGTGAGCCTTTTGGGGCAGTGAAGGATGTTATTTGGTGTAGAGATGGACCATCCGCGGTGCGAATGCGTCATGGGAGGTGTCATGTTGTAGCTCTCGGGGTGTAGACCCCAATTTGAGGGATATCCACAGCATCTGTGACGTCATTGGTGACGCTCTGGTGAAATAGCTCAGAATCTGTGATATTCCATGAAATTGTCACTAATTCTTCGAAATGCAGTGACGCCCGTCAACGCCCGTCGTTACACCTTAACACTCTAACATAACGCCATGATATAGACCGGAGAGAGAACAACAACAGCAACAACAACAAGGATGACACATGAGAGAACAACAACAACAAGAATTTTTTTTCATATAGTTTATTATCCCCAATGTTACATCATACCCACGCTGGGGGAGCCGCGTTGGGTATATTTACAATTCAAGAAGATTCTTGTCCAATCAGAGGCCACCATTTGCATGTTTCATATTCGTTCCTGTCCGTTAGATGTATTCTTGTCCAATCAGAAGTCTCCATTTCAGAAAGTTCCATCTTCGGTCATGTTCGCTCTGATCCGTTTATTCTAATCATCGTCGGGCAGGCCAGGATACCGTTGAGGCAACATATCCTCAGATAGTTGTTTGCGCATTCTGAGTATCTATCAGTGCATGGGTGAATACTTTCATCCGATGGGGGGTGGTGGTCAGTTTAACCACGAAGAACGTAACATTGGTCATTATCTCCATTATCCACTTGGTGTTGGGGCGCTGTTCATAGGCCCATTCCAAGGGATCCACAGTGTCCAGTTGGGCCAGCATCGTCTCTAGCGACGCCCGATTGGTGATTGTGAAAGGATGATCGTACACTGGGTTGATGGCACTGGAATAGAAATAGCGCAATTCACCCGTCATCTTATGACATAAGATGTACCCAAATGCTACATTTGATGTGAAGGACGTAGGCTGGTCATTGAAGATGGCTTCCACGTAGCTGCGTAGACGGGCGAGGTCGGTCAGTCGGAAATTGTACAAGTCCAATATAGGATGATGACGGTGGAAACAGTGTCGGATCATGAGGCATGAAACATGCAAATGGTGGCCTCTGATTGGACAAGAATCTTCTTGAATTGTAAATATACCCAACGCGGCTCCCCCAGCGTGGGTATGATGTAACATTGGGGATAATAAACTATATGAAAAAAAATTCTTGTTGTTGTTGTTCTCTCATGTGTCATCCTTGTTGTTGTTGCTGTTGTTGTTCTCTCTCCGGTCTATATCATGGCGTTATGTTAGAGTGTTAAGGTGTAACGACGGGCGTTGACGGGCGTCACTGCATTTCGAAGAATTAGTGACAATTTCATGGAATATCAGAGCTTCTGAGCTATTTCACCAGAGCGTTGAAGCATTATGAATGGCGTTGGTGGGCGTTGCTACAAGATGACACCTCACACGACGCATTCGCACCGCGGATGGTTCATCTCTACACCAAATAACATCCTTCACTGCTAAAAAATGCTCACTTTCGCTACTACTCGTACTGATGACGTCACCAATGACGTCACAGATGCTGTGGGTATCCCTCAAATTGGGGTCTACACCCCGAGAGCTACAACATGAAACTCCAATGACGCATTCGCACCGCGGATGGTCCATCTCTACACCAAATAACATCCTTCACTGCCCCAAAAGGCTCACTTTCGCTACTACTCCTACTGATGACGTCACCAGTGACGTCACAGATGATGTGGACAGCCCTCAAATCGGGGTCTGCACCTCGAGAACTACAAGATGACACCTCCCACGACGCATTCGGACTGAGAATGGCCCCTCTCTACCCAAAATACCTTCCTGCACTGCCCCAAAATGCTCACTTTCGCTACTACTCGTACTGATGAGGTTACCAACGGCGTCACAGATGACGCGAACATCCCTCAAATCGGGGTCTACACCCCGAGGGCTACAAAATGACACCTTCCACGACACAATCGGACCAGGGATGGTCCATCTCTACACCAAATACCTTCCTTCACTTCCCCAAAATGTCCACTTTCGCTACTACTCCTACTGATGACGTCACTGATGACGTCACAGATGACGGGAACATCCCCCAAATCGGAATGTACACCCCGAGAACTACAAAATGACACCTCCCAGGACGCATTCGGACCAAGGATGGTCCATCTCGACCCCAAACTCACCTCCACACACCCCCAAAATGGCCACTTTACTTACTACAACCAACTGCGCATGCGCAGATTGACGCGACTTGCCCTTAAAAGCACACCATTCTGACTCTAACCCACACAAGCTTCACTTTGACACCTTCCACAACCCATTCGGACCCATAGCGGTCCATCTCTACCCCAAACACATACCCACATACCCCCCCAAAATGCCTGCTTTCTATACTACGGCCAGACTGCGCATGCGCAACCTATTGCACACGGACGAACCATTAGTCCAGTCAGATGCTCCTCCACGAAAGCTTCAAAATAAGACCTCATACGACACCATAGGACCATTTGGGACTCACCTAGACCCCAAAACGTCCACCCCGTATGGGCCTATACTCCCATAGCCATGCAGTATAGGCCTATGGGCCTACCCAGGCCTCGGTGACTTTTTCCAAAAATTTCACCGTTTCGCTCCGAGACCCTTCCCATCGTGTTCTAAATGACGAGACGTGAAAAACAAATCCAAACAGCCCATATCACAATGAACGTGTGTGAATTTCCAAGGTTGAACCTATACTCCCCATATAGCCAGCCTGTAGGCCTATATACAGACCTCGGTGACTCTTTCCAAAAATTTCACCGTTTCGTGCCGGGACACTTCCTATCATGTTTGTCTTGACGAGACTAAGAAAACAAATCCAAACAACCATCCCGCAAATGTCTAGAAGTAGGTTTCCCAGTGGGACAAACATTGGTCCTATACCCCTAGTATGGGACTATATGGGTCTCCCTGAACTTTTTCCAAAAATTTCAACGATTCGCTCCGCGACACTTCCTATCATGTTTGTCTTGACGAGACTAAGAAAACGAGACCCCACAACCTATACCGCAAATGTCGAGAAGTAGGTTTCCCAGGATGGTCTTATACCCCCCCCCCCCATACCCCATATAGGCATTTTCCAGGATTTTTCGATAAAGTCCGTGTTCCGTTTTTTTTCAGGAAAAAATTTTCATGCACCCACCCATGACTGGATGCCCCTTCACATAGGCTTCACATTGATACCTCATACAACTTCATCGGCCCATTAGGGGCTCCCCCAGATCCCAAAACGTCTATTTCCATACCCTTTTCCCACAATTCCCTGTCTGCGCATGCGTAGAATGGTGACAACGCTCGAACCACTAGTCCAGTCATATGCCCCCTCACATAGGCTTCACATTGATACCTCATATGACCCCATTGGACCATTAGTGGCTCCCCTAGCTCCAAAACGTCTATTTTCATACCCTTTGGCCACCGCGCATGCGCAGAATGCCGATATCTCAATCTCACACCCAGCCCATGAGATGCCCCTTCACGAATGCTTCACATTGATACCTCATATGACCCCATTGGACCATTAGTGGCTCCCCTAGCTCCAAAACGTCTATTTTCATACCCTTTGGCCACCGCGCATGCGCAGAATGCCAATATTTCAACCCCACACCCAGCCCATCAGATGCCCCTTCACGAATGCTTCACATTGATACCTCATACGACCCAATCGGCACAATAGGGACCCCTCTCGCCCCTGAAGATTGCCGGAGAATGCCGGAGAATTTGGGACTACTTTCTGTCCGCGGAGGCAGACCGCATCACCGCCAGACCACATCACCGCGGAGGAATGCACACGCCCGTTTCACGCAGACCGGAAGTGACGTCATACATGACGTCACACTTCAGTACATGTCCTATCATGTTCACACTCCTGCATGTCATAAAAGTAAATTCTAACTCATTTGGAGGGTTCCCGATTGGCGCCACAGTCGGGAACCTCGAAAAACGGACCGAATTTACTCTTTATATACTACTGTGCGCTCACCGAAACCACAGGAGAGCCAGCCCCTGAGCTGACAGGCAATTGAGGCCGTTAGCTCAGCTGATAGCTCTCGTGTGCGCCGGGCTTTAGGAAATTATTTCCTATAGGTTGTTTAAGGTTACTGTATCGGGTCCCAGTTGCGTACGTGTACGTATCACAATTTTGCTTAGTTACGAGGCAGTGTTTTTTAGTATCCATACAAACTATACATTTTCTGAAAGCCCTTGATTCAAGAAATTTAGATAAATGAATAACTTTCTCACATTTATTACAAGAATCGATTAATTTAAAGATAAATGACGTCATTTAGAAAAATATATTCCTCAAAATCAAGCGATAATAACTCTCTCAGTTTTCATCAAACAAACTTGCTTTTTTAGAATAAACTTTACCACTTGAATAAACATGGCAGTGTGACTATGCGTCACAGGACCTACGAAGTAAGGTAGGCATTAGGACAGGCACTGGCAATCCCACCCCTTCTGTATCCCTTAATCAAGGAATCAAAATTTGAAATGACAAGAAAAATTTAGACATAATTACACATGTAATGTTTTTGTTTAAATTATATCCCAGTGTGATATATAGTCAATATTCAAGAAGTACAATCAAAGTTACTTTATCTAGTTAAATTCTACCCAAAGAAAATAAATTAAGACCCTTTAAACATGCCGTCAATGCCAGATGTTGAGTTTTATACAGCTGTAGATCAGGGCTCTGGGTGCATATATCATGTTTCCATACCCTTAATGCACACAGCAGCAGCAAAGCCTCCTTGAACAACCTATCTTTATACAGGAAATTCTTAACCCAGAAAATACCATTCTCTCTCAAAAGAAAACAATTTACGTCAGGAAGGCCTTTTTTAGTAAGCTAATTTTGTTAGGTAGGGGCCTACTTAGATTCAATAATTGTCATGAAATTTCTTTGGTTATATCTTAATTGCAACTATGTTTGTTCCTCAAACCTAACATGCTTGAGCTATACATGTATAACACACTTTCATTTGAGAGTCCAGACATTCCACCATTCATGTGAACAAATTGTACTAAACATGGAATAATTAAATTCACACTACCCATTTCTACAGTATCAGTACTATGTTACTATCTGTAGCAGTTGAAACCCAGTAAAACTTAAACAATTAAAACCAGTAAAGAAATTTGTCTGTTGAATAACAGAAAATATGGTATGGAGATTTGAATGAGTAAACTACTAAACATGGCAGTGTGACTAACGTCACAGGACCTACGAAGTACAGTAGGCATTAGGACTCGAACGCGAACTGAACTCTTGGAAATCCCCACCCCCAGTTGAAATCCTGCCTATATTAAGATGGGCACCGCCCAAGTCAGAATCGCCAGTGATTTTCATCAAAAATCACCAGAAATTTTCATCAAAAGTAGGTCAGCTCAGAACTTGTTGGTAACAGTCTCCTAATGCGCCTTCATTCCAAAATAAATAACGATCGCCGATTTAATTTTACAATTTTTTAATTAAAGGAAACAGATTGAATAATATAGGTTCAGTAGATTTCAAGCTTTACGTGTGAAAATACATTTACATCTCTTTAATGGTTTTCAGTGCCCTTGTACAGGATCAAAACAACGTTTTGAATCACATTATTTTCCCAACAATACAACAAATTTTTATATATAGTACTATAGTAGAAAGGTAGCATTTATGTAGTTTACGGTAATTCAACTCAAGACCAACACCTTCTATGCACAAGATAATAATGATTCTATGTCATTCTCCTGAGCATAACCGGTACAAGGACGAATAAATAGCGTCTCTACATGACGTTGTTATCTAGATATATGAGACAACACATTTTGGGCATCGGCAATCTGATGAATGTACTATTCCGGTTTTCTTGTTTCACATTATATTCTATGGCGGTTGATCGGTGATTTTCTTCATTGATAAACGTTAAACCACCTCAGCTTCGTTGTGTGAATCGGAATTGCTGTGACATACCAACACACTCCGTGGCAGTGATTCTGTATCCCCTAATCAAGGAATCAAGATGGATCAAGATTTGAAATGACAAGAGAAATTTAGACATATTTTGTTTACACATGTAATTTTTTGTTCAAATTATATCCAAGTGTGATATATAGTCAATATTCAAGAGGTACAAAAAAAACCCAAAGTATGTCCTCATATTTCTACATCCATGCCAAGAAATACTGCATTGAAAAGGGTCCATTTAGCCTACCCTGTTTTATCGCTCTAATCAGCAAATGGCGGGGTCATATTTCTGCTGTCAAAATTGTATTTCCCTCCAAAGTCTTAACCCTTGAATCCAAGTCGCACACTCTCTGTTTAATAGGGCCATGTTATGGGCGGCCATTCATGTCAAAATTACCAGCTCGGGTTGTACAGCTTAACTCACAACAGAAAACGTATCTAACGATATAAAGCGTCAGTATAAACGCTTATGTCATCTTTTTGTAAACAAGGATCCTAACTTTAAACGCATATTTCATCTCTCTCCAAACGATAATACAAGCTAACTCAGAGCGAACAGTATATTTCAGCACGTACAACGTATCAGAGAACGAACGACCTCTTTCAGAACGTACTTTATAATCGAGGAGGTGCTCGGCAGACGGGATACCACTCGAGCGCCTCTATCTGCTTCTCCCCCACATTTTGAGGGGGTGGCTGTCGTTTGCATGAACGACTCATAGTAAGGAGTCTCACAAGATGAGAATGGCAAGTCCATGTAAACATTTTTATCTGATATCTGAAGTTCAAAACTTTTGGTACACTTTAACCTAGGGGCAAAAAATAACCACATTCATTTTGAGGTCACGACCTGAAATAGCGGAAGTCGAAATAGCGGCCCAGTTTCACGTCATATATCATTCTACCATTCGGAATGACCCGATTATTTCCGGAAATATTTCCGAAGGAACGATGTTCGTTGTGAAACAGCTAGTTCGTTCTGAGTTATACTCTTCGTTTTCAAATAGGTCACACTCTGTGTCGGACTGGCTATTCGTCCAGAACTAGGCTTTTCATTCTGAGTTTGTATTCGAACATCGTACCGTTTGTTTTCGGTTTGAGTATACGTTCAAAGTTAAGGTTTTTTTATTTGCAGGAATATAAAATGCGTTTAAGATTACAGTGTACATTGTAAGATATGCTGTCTTTTCTGAGTTTGGCTTTAGGTTTTGTAATTGCTAATTTTGACATAAATGGCTGCCCATACCATGTTACTCCTTGGAACAAACACAGAGAGAGGCTCTATCCGAGCCTTGTGGTTTTTAACAGTGATTTATATCCAAGCCCACTGAGATAAGGCTGGTTTCTACTCGTGCTGCTTGTCACATCAAATTACAGTGGTCGGTGTCCTCTAGGGTAACCCTTCACACTGCATACAGTCTCAGATATACAGATTTTGCACAAGCACAATGAAGAAACACATAATAATTGCCCTCAGATATCTTGTTTATGCTGCAGGTGGTGGATAAAGCTAAATATGATCCAATATACTTTTAGTAGGTATTATTACATATGTTCTAGTATTCTTGTGTCTTTTGGTAGAGCTAAATCAAGAACATTTAACCCCCCCCCCGTGTGTGTGTTTAAATATTTGGCTTCATCAGTGCATACATGTATGAGGGTGTCACAGGTGAATATAAGTCTTTAATAATTTCCTCATTGTTTTTTTAATATTTCCTCCAAGTACAGGTAGTACAAGTCTGTAGTTATTTCTAGGCAATGTAGAAATATTAATATACACATAAACAAACTGTTGAGTTGAACTCCCAAAACAGCCATGTATACATGTGCACGTTTGATGTATTTTACTGATGTGTTTCAATGCTGTTTTTTATTGAAGTCAAATCACCCACTATTAATTCGCCCCCATCACAACCCCCCTGTATAGCAGATACTATAGTATCTTATTGCATGCCTGTCAACTACCCTGGAACATTTCCTAGCTTAGACATTAAACAGCCCGCTAAACATGCCATCAAATGTGATAAGGCTGGGAGTACAAGAATGTGCCGTGTATTTTCTGTGGACTGATGTGGCATACAGTGGAAAGGGGATCAATGACCGGGTATTTTTAGCAGCAGTGGGTAATTTGACCTGAATGTGGTCAGTGATGAAGTGTTTGCATGTGAAATAGGATACACGTTAAAGGCTACAGTATACATTTATCTATAACAATATACTGAAGTGTTAATTATAAATCTAATTTTAATCAGAATTATTTCAGATCAGAACTTGCTGGTAACAATGCCCTAATGCACGTTTATGCCAAAAATCAAGGTTCTAATGTCAACGGTTCTCTTTATTTTGCCGACGAAAGGATTTGGATGGACTGACTGACTGCCTGACTGACTGACTCATTACCGGACAATTTGCGATCTGTAGCCTACTTCGTAGGAACAACTTACATGATACCAACAAAATGTCCCAACACAAGCTGATAAATTCCTTGGGTGGCTTGCAGGACAGCTTTGTTTCACCCTCAGTAAATTTTATCATTGTTGCTCACAGGCTAATCTGAAGGATGATACCAGATCTTTCTATGTTCTGCTGGGTTATTGCTTCAGGCTGACTTAATTGGTTGATGTAGGATATTTCATCATCAGTGGCAATTTGACCTAAATTTGAAGCCTGCATGATTTGGTCTGTGATGAAATGTTTGGATGTGAAATAGGATACACGTTAAAGGCCACAGTTTACATATATCTAACAATATACTGAATTGTGTGTATTAAGAATGGCAAGTTGCCTGGTAATAGCAGTGTAGATAAATGCACTAACAAATGATGGAAAATTAGCATTTCCTATTTCATTATCCCATCACGTTTTGTACTGTGTTATATATACAGTGAAACATACAGCCAAGGGTTCCCAATGGGCATGACAGTGCACTCGCTGAGCTATCAATAAATAATAAAAAAATAATTATAAATCAAATTTTCATCAGAATTCGGTCAGCTCAGAACTTGCTGGTAACAATGCCCTAATGCACGTTCATGCCAAAAATAAAGGTTCTAATGTCAATGGTTCTCCTTATTTTGCCGACGAAAGGATTCGTATGGACTGACTGACTCACTGACTCATTACCGGACAATTTGCGATCTGTAGCCTACTTCGTAGGAAAATAGGTTGCCTCAGTTTTTTTAGTTAGGACCTAGAAGTTATTTATCGTCGTGCAAAGTTGAAAGATTGGACAAATCTACAAAAACTCGACCCCTCTTCACTAAATCATAAATAATTCATGAACAGGGCCGAACTTATCAAATTTAAGGCAACCTTTTGAAGGTCTACGTGATTGGGATATTGTGTCCAAGTTCATGTTTGTCATCAAGTAACAAGAGAGAATTTAGAACGGGAAAAACACTATTTGGCGAAAAACTAAACGCAGAAAACGGCCAAAAACCATCAGCACTGTGTTCAACCGCTTGAGGGTCCGTGTAACCTTGCACAATTCAATTTTCGTTTTTTGTTTTTGTGTTCTCAACATGAGTAGTGTGACTAATGTCACAGGACCTACGAAGTAAGGTTTGATATGATTTAAGTGTGTACTCCAGAGATGACTTGGGGGCCCGATGTGCAACCGTGAGAGAATTTATATAGCAGTCTCTAATTGGCAGTGGGTACTATTAAGTTTCCCAGATGTCACCGCTGGTGAGTCATTAGCGTAGCAACTATTATCGCCCTCAGTTCCTATTACCCTGGACACTTATCAGCCCAGCAGTACAGCACGAGGTCACCCATCCAAGTCTTGACCGGGCTTAAAGTTGCTTAACTTCGGTGATTCAGGGTGATATGCCGTACTCAGGGAACCTTCAAAAGTCACAGTGAAACATACAGCCAAGGGTTCCCGATGGGCATGACAGTGCACTCGCTGAGCCATCAATAAATAATATATAAAAATAATTATAAATCAAAATTCGGTCAGCTCAGAACTTGCTGGTGACAATGTCCTAATGCACGTTCATGGCAAAAATCAAGGTTCTAATGTCAACGGTTCTCCTTATTTTGCCGACGAAAGGATTCGGATGGACTCACTCATTACCGGACAATTTGCAAATGGTAGCCTACTTCGTAGGAAAATCAAAAATTGAAAATTGACCGTCAATTTTCAATTTTCGTTTTTTGTTTTTGTGTTCTCAAAATCAAAAATTGAAATTTGACCGTCAATTTTCAATTTTCGTTTTTTGTTTTTGGTTTCTCAAAATCAAAAATTGAAAATTGACCGTCAATTTTCAATTTTCGTTTTTTGTTTTTGTGTTCTGAAAATCAAAAATTGAAATTTGACCGTCAATTTTCAATTTTTGATTCTGGGATTACAAAAACAAAAAACGAAAATTGATATTTGACAGTCAATTTTCAATTTTCGTTTTTCGTTTTGCTTCACGCAAAAATGAAAATCAAATATTGAAAATTGCCTCGACTTGTCCGTTTTTCGTTTTTGGATTTTAACTTTGACGTATCTATGTTAAGTTCTCATGTGGACGGGTTATCATGTCACTTCCGGTACGACGAGTAGAATAGAAAACGCAAATCGTGTCGTATGAGAGGTGTGGAGCGTGAGAGGCATGTGGCCCACCAGGCCATCCTCGGGAGCCAGTGTATTGATCGATTTGTTAGGGTATCTATATACATTGCCTTGGTTGCATGGTTGCACACGATAGTTCTGGATAAAAAAAAGATCAAGGGGTATCCTCTAAATCAAACCAATTATTCAACAGGTTCAGCTAGCTCATTACTCCAATCCACTAGCTGGACGGTTTGAGATGTGACATCGCTGGCATAATTTTGATGTCAGGCTGAAATCGACATCGAGAGTCAAGGCAAAAACCGCCGGCTTGGGATACCGACATGCTAATTCAAAATAACCTCGGGGATGAAATGTTCGAGATTGAGGCAACGACTCAAGAACTCACTCGAATCACCAAAAATGTCCAAGTAAACCCTGTGCGGGGATAGCCTATGGTATTGGACCCTTCTACGGAGGGCCAATGATAGGCTGATGCAGCAACAACAACATTTTCCCAGTTATGCGCCAGATTTTGAAATCGAAAACGATGCCGCGCTATGTCATCGGTCAACTGAGACAGTCACGTGGTTGTGTATGAAGATTGGGGTGGCTCCTATAAATAGTGATCCAATGAAAATGCTCGTCTTAGTTTGAAATGGCGGAGTCGAATGACCAATCTCTGAAGGGGAGACAGCTGGAACAGTACACTATCACTGTCTGTTAATATCTTGAATTAACAGAGAGTACTGCAGTCTATGTGCGGGGATTCACGATTTACCTGGACTTGTGAAGATGCACCAGACAGGTCTGGATATGTGGCATCCCGCTGTTCTCAATGGTTATTGGCCTTGAGGCCTGAGCCAATCAGAACGCAGTCTTAGATTTTCTCATTTCTAAAAATAGATGTTTAGAGCGCTACAAAAGCGAACAGCATTCATGCAGACAACCGCTATTTGCTATTGATTTGAAATATAGTATTTATAAAGATACCAACAAAGATTTAATACCAATAAGAGTAAGTATGCGGCCCGTAAACCACCATTTCAAACAAGCACACAATCGCCACGTTTGATGTCAGACGTCTGAATGCTTCAACGCTTCAGGTCCAATCTTCATTCTCTATTTTTGGGACCTGGATCGTTGGAGCGTTCAGATGCTCGTCAACGTTCGGCGTCAAAAACGCTTCAACGCAAGTGTGGGTGTCAAACGCTTCAACGCATCGACGTGGGACGTTTCCTTGGGGGTTATGATTAGGCATCTTCATTTTATCGAGCCAATTTCTACGTTCCCACTTCGAACCTGCCTTGATTCATCTGACCCCTTCAGTGTTCAAAATCCGAGGTGTAAATTTCACCTACTAACGACAGAAGAACCAATCAGAGCGTACATCGATTGCGAATGAAGTCACGTTGAGTGACATCATCCTCTATTAGCGGCGTCTTTCCTCCTAATAAGGTGCCCACTAATTAGGTCAGCCAATCAATAACGCTCTTGTGCGACCCATTTCGAATTTCAAATGTTTTCGAGGTCAGTGACGTCTCGTGTCTATTTATAAGTTATTTGAACATTGAAGGGGTCCAGATATATCAAGGGAAGCTCGAAGTGGGAACGTAGAAATTGGCTAGATAAAATGAAGATGTGATTAGGGTACCCACGTATTTATTATACTACCCTACTTTAATGAAACTCCCATGTGTATCAACCCCGTTGTTCTCCATATAATGCTTCACACCTGCTGCACGATTGCCTACTCGCTTATGCGCAGTTGGCCCATTATATTCTAGCTCGAATGCCTGGCTCCAGGGATCTATAGTGTAGTGAAACTCCCACATCTTACCCCCTACTGTTTTTCCATATTATGCTCCACACCTGCCTAAACAATCCGATTTGCGCTTTCCATACTACTCCGCGAACCGAAAGTGACATCATAAGTCTTGCGCGTGCGCAGTTAACATTGACGAGTCAAAGTTAAAATCAAAAAACGAAAAACGGACAAGTCGAGGCAATTTTCATTATTTGATTTTCATTTTTGGGACAAGTGAAACGAAAAACGAAAATTGAAAATTGACGGTCAATTTTCAATTTTTGATTTTGAGAAACCAAAAACAAAAAACGAAAATTGAAAATTGACGGTCAAATTTCAATTTTTGATTTTGAGAACACAAAAACAAAAAACGAAAATTGAAAATTGACGGTCAATTTTCAATTTTTGATTTTGAGAACACAAAAACAAAAAACGAAAATTGAATTGTGCAAGGTTACACGGACCCTTGAGCCACGCTTATCTCCTGTTCGCAGCTGGATAAGAACCCCGATGAGACAATGCTGTGACCGCTTGAGTAAATGTCAAACACTTGCACGGTGTTCCGGCTTTATTATAATTATTTGACAGGCAAAGTAAGTTATAGGCCTACATTTTTTATCACCATTGTGCCGTAAACGTCCTATTCAAACTTCATTTACACATTCGGTAACATACATTGTACTAAAATTTTCAAATATTCACAATTCCATGGCTATTCGAGGATGTTATGCTAGGTGAGCCAATAGTCACGCTTCTTTGGTCGTGGACCTTAATACACAGTCTTCGCCTTGAATGGCTTGAGTTTTAAAGCACGAATGGCTTGAGTTTTAAAAAATCAAGTTTTTTTACTACAATGCACTAATTTTCACTATCTTGTAGGTTTGACTGTGTACTCTGGTATAAGACAAAAAACAAAAATCGAGATTTTGAAACTTCGATCCGATACAGTAACCTTAACAGTTCCATCTCTCATAGAATTAACAGAGAGTACTGCAGCCTATGTGCGGGGATTCACGATTTACCTGGACTTGTGAAGATGCACCAGACAGGTCTGGATATGTGGCATCCCGCTGTTCTCAATGGTTATTGGCCTTGAGGCCTGAGCCAATCAGAACGCAGTCTTAGATTTTCTCATTTCTAAAAATAGATGCTTAGAGCGCTACAAAAGCGAACAGCATTCATGCAGACAACCGCTATTTGCTATTGATTTGAAATATAGTATTTATAAAGATACCAACAAAGATTTAATACCAATAAGAGTAAGTATGCGGCCCGTAAACCACCATTTCAAACAAGCACACAATCGCCACGTTTGATGTCAGACGTCTGAATGTTTCAACGCTTCAGGTCCAATCTTCATTCTCTATTTTTGGGACCTGGATCGTTGGAGCGTTCAGATGCTCGTCAACGTTCGGCGTCAAAAACGCTTCAACGCAAGTGTGGGTGTCAAACGCTTCAACGCATCGACGTGGAAAGTTTCCTTGGGGGTTATGATTAGGCATCTTCATTTTATCGAGCCAATTTCTACGTTCCCACTTCGAACCTGCCTTGATTCATCTGACCCCTTCAGTGTTCAAAATCCGAGGTGTAAATTTCACATACTAACGACAGAAGAACCAATCAGAACGTACATCGATTGCGAATGAAGTCACGTTGAGTGACATCATCCTCTATTAGCGGCGTCTTTCCTCCTAATAAGGTGCCCACTAATTAGGTCAGCCAATCAATAACGCTCTTGTGCGACCCATTTCGAATTTCAAATGTTTTCGAGGTCAGTGACGTCTCGTGTCTATTTATAAGTTATTTGAACATTGAAGGGGTCCAGATATATCAAGGGAAGCTCGAAGTGGGAACGTAGAAATTGGCTAGATAAAATGAAGATGTGATTAGGGTACCCACGTATTTATTATACTACCCTACTTTAATGAAACTCCCATGTGTATCAACCCCGTTGTTCTCCATATAATGCTTCACACCTGCTGCACGATTGCCTACTCGCTTATGCGCAGTTGGCCCATTATATTCTAGCTCGAATGCCTGGCTCCAGGGATCTATAGTGTAGTGAAACTCCCACATCTTGCCCCCTACTGTTTTTCCATATTATGCTCCACACCTGCCTAAACAATCCGATTTGCGCTTTCCATACTACTCCGCGAACCGAAAGTGACATCATAAGTCTTGCGCGTGCGCAGTTAACATTGACGAGTCAAAGTTAAAATCCAAAAACGAAAAACGGACAAGTCGAGGCAATTTTCATTATTTGATTTTCATTTTTGGGACAAGTGAAACGAAAAACGAAAATTGAAAATTGACGGTCAATTTTCAATTTTTGATTTTGAGAAACCAAAAACAAAAAACGAAAATTGAAAATTGACGGTCAAATTTCAATTTTTGATTTTGAGAACACAAAAACAAAAAACGAAAATTGAAAATTGACGGTCAATTTTCAATTTTTGATTTTGAGAACACAAAAACAAAAAACGAAAATTGAATTGTGCAAGGTTACACGGACCCTTGAGCCACGCTTATCTCCTGTTCGCAGCTGGATAAGAACCCCGATGAGACAATGCTGTGACCGCTTGAGTAAATGTCAAACACTTGCACGGTGTTCCGGCTTTATTATAATTATTTGACAGGCAAAGTAAGTTATAGGCCTACATTTTTTATCACCATTGTGCCGTAAACGTCCTATTCAAACTTCATTTACACATTCGGTAACATACATTGTACTAAAATTTTCAAATATTCACAATTCCATGGCTATTCGAGGATGTTATGCTAGGTGAGCCAATAGTCACGCTTCTTTGGTCGTGGACCTTAATACACAGTCTTCGCCTTGAATGGCTTGAGTTTTAAAGCACGAATGGCTTGAGTTTTAAAAAATCAAGTTTTTTTACTACAATGCACTAATTTTCACTATCTTGTAGGTTTGACTGTGTACTCTGGTATAAGACAAAAAACAAAAATCGAGATTTTGAAACTTCGATCCGATACAGTAACCTTAACAGTTCCATCTCTCATAGAGTAAAGCTGCGTGATGGCCTGTGAACACGAAAGGATATGCTTCAGAACCCTGGGAAGAATGGAAATGGACAAGGGGCGTTCCGCCAGTTGATTGACACTCAAAGACCATTTTCAAGAGCCACTGAAATTTTGTTGTTGAAAAGGAGGCCATGAATGTACACAAGACCCGCGAAAGGTGACAAGCCAGCTGAAGTGACAAATCAGAACTTTACAGTAATGTTCATCAATATTAGATCTAAAATAAATTATGTTTTGACCTTTATCAAGTCTTGCTCTTCGGCCGCGTCCTCGCTATTCCGCTAATTCCTATTCAGACTGTTGACCTCAGGCTCCTAAATAAAAAAAAGTCCCGATCCGTTAACCCCCCTACACGTATAATCTCTGCCAAAGACCAGAATTTTCTCGATTTTTCCCCCCTTTCGTTGCAACAATTAATGGAAAGCTGTTGGTACCAGTGGCAAGTATGGTATTTGTTCTATTCAACTGCAAATTTTATTTCGATTCACTGCTCGATAACATGCCTCGCCGGGGGACTATTTGTGGAGCCTGAGAACTGCTTTCAGCAGGCAGAGAAAACAGCAAAATTAGGACCTCATGGGTGGAGGCGCGCACAGCTTTAAATTTTGACGGATAATGTCAAAGAAGTTTGTCACCTTGTAGCACTTGAAATAAACTACTTCCTGTCGAAAGATGAAATTCTAAGCGAGGTACGATTTTGTTAATACTGCCGAACGTGTAAATTATTTAGGAGTCTGATGCTTGTTGATTGATGCAGGATTTTTCATGGCGACCGCTAAGAGTAAGACCCGGTCAACGGGAACGTGAGTGGAGAGAAAGCGATGAGGGAAGCCACCGACTGCTACAGGTCTCTCTGAGCTGGATACCATCGTTTCATCAGCAATGGATATTCAGTTGAAGCTCATTACGGCAATCATCACCAAGAAATTTTGTGGCTGGAAAATCACCCCTTCCATCTTCCCCACATATCTTTCCAAAAGTGACAAATACTTGTCTTCATAATTTTACCTCAATATGTGCAGACACTGGCAGACAGTGGTACATTTCCCTCTTTCTTGTATGATACATCATCCCTTGTCATGGTTCGTCTCAACCACCTCGCTGGGGGTCTAAACGATTAATAGACTTTCCGTATAGCTTTCGTGGCCTCACGACCTTTCCGAATATGCCCATATTTGAAAAAATTAGAAATCAGCAATGTGTCGTATATTTCATCGCCTTTGAACTCATTGTTTTGACTGGACAGACGCCTACGTGTCCTTACAGCGAGCACATCAAAGAGACCGTTCTATAAAGACCATTATAAAGTAGGCTTGTCTGTGAACCCGGCGAAGCACGCTATAACGCCGTTCGTTCATTGGCTGTTACTCTAAACGGTTTATTCGAGTAATAAATGTATTGTCTCAATCTGAGTGCAGGGGCTGGTATGGAGTGTGCGGAGTATACGGAGTTTACAGACCTGCATTATGGAGGATGTGAAGATGTGGCATGTTGCATTTGAAAGGCGCACTGATTGGTTAACTTGAAAATGAAGGGGAACAACTCCGGGAAAAGCAAATCTCTCAAGCTAAAGAGTCTCACCGGGTGGCGCACATATGGAAGGCCAAATGTCCAAATAATCAGTTATCAAACCGAAAACATAAGTTTTCTAATAGATAACTTAAGTTATCAAACAGAAAACCATGGTTTCCGAATCGAGAACTTAAGTTAACCGTCGGAAACCTAGGTTATATACCAATCTCAGTAAACTCAGATATAATATCGCGGAACATTATATCTGACTTCAGCCCTATATTTATCCCATGCGAATTTGAAACTATATTCGTCAGCGAATCAGGTGGCTAGCTTTCAAATCACGCCCACAGTAATTATACACGGTAGCACGTGGTCTAATATATTGGCATTATCATGACACAGTATCCAAATATGGCATCTTTTCCAGACAACGTGCGTGGAAAACCGTAAAGATCAAAGAGTTTACTCCCACCGAAAAGTCTGGCTTTGTTAGGGGATAGAAAATATCAAAAGATTGTGCCGTGTTAAGATGTTCATCTCCGTGAACTAAACGTCAATCATTGTCAGAGAGATAAGGTAGAAATTGTCGCGATTGGCTTATTGTGGGATCTCGAAGAATATCGGCGAACATTTCGCACGAAGTTTTCATAGCGTTACGTCTAGATGGTAGGCCTATTCCTCTGATTTACTATCTTGGTTTACCTAGATTGGGTCACGACAACCCCGAGTATCTCTTCCAACTTCGAGTCTCTCTTTTGTTTTGGACAAATTGTGTAGAAAACCTAAGTTATCAGTCGATAATCTAGGTTTTCGAATTGATTGCTGTCGTAAAGTGAAACTCGACTTTCTAACTTGGAGTTTCAATATCCGGTTACCCTGGGTTTTGTGCCCTTTTCCTATAGTTGACCAACCAGAAATGCAGGCAGAACTACGTGGCGAAAACAAAATATACGGAATCAAACTGCCCACATTCAGCTGACAAATGAGATAACATTCACTGCCGTCATTAATTGTTAACGCAGAGACAACACGTGTGTACAGCCGAAGTATTTGCAAAAGTAGCTACCTACATATCACTAAATGTGCATGCAGGTCTGAATTACATTGACCTGTCCGGTGTGGCCAGTCAGCTTGACCGGCTAGTTAAATTACAAGTAGAATATTTTCCCAATTCAGTCTGCACCATATCTAGAGCTATTAAACTGTTTGCATGCTTAGTTCTCAGTACCAATATACCACAGGCCCTCAAAACAAGAGTTGGGGGGAGGCGGTGGTATAACGGTGAAGTGAGTGAGTGAGTGAATAGAATTTAACGTCGCTTTCAACAATATTTCAGCTATATCACGACGAACCAACTAAGCACCACCCAGCCCAGTTGTGTTCCCGCTACTTCAAAGAAGAAATCTTTGAAGCAGCATGGAACCAGACACCCTCCATCCACCCTATAAACACATCTTAGATTGCTAAGGGCATTTCACGTTTCACTAAATACTACCCTTAGATTGCCGCTGTGATTCGGCATGTATTTCACACAGCGCCATCTATCTAGAGGGAGATAATCCAGTTCGAAAGTTGTTCCCAAAGCATGAGTTCAAATGTCGGCCCCATTTAAACGAGCTAATGAAATTATCTGTATTCAAATATTGTCTAGACATGCAGACGTGTCAGTTTCACGAGGCGCAAGACTGGGGGAGTCTACGCGAGACCAAAACGAAGTTGTGCGAATTAGCTATTTTATTTCTCACTCTAGTGGAGCATGCTTCTTTGTTTATCTTAAGAAAAATCATATTACAAACGGCCTAACATATTTGAAAACAAAATAAAATCGGCGGCAGACCACAGGAAAATGATATGCTTTTTTTTGTGATGGGGGCACTTCGAGGCCCACCATGGGATCATTTCAATCGATCGCTTTCTGGAGGTGTGTCTTCGTTGTATGAATGTGATTGCACCGATATCAGATGTAACGGGACCAGTCGGATGTGACCATTTGGGAAACGCCCTATTACACTCAGATAACACCCGTTACCGCATGGCTACGAGCAGAAGTTTCTACGTATGATCGTGCCATGCGTTCGGATGATGCTATAAACACTGACGACAACACACAAGACACAGACTTACATGGTGCAATAAAGAGTATACGTGATATTACAGTGCTAGACATCACATTATCAAGTTCCTGTTGCTTCTCAGCAAAATGCATTGAAGCAACAGGAACCTGAATCCACCCAACCACCCGCCGAACCAGGGTCTCTATACATAACCCCATCCTTTATATAAAAGTTTTATATAAATCATGTGGTTATATATAGAGACCCCATATTTCGACACTTCACCGTAATACCGCCGCCCACACACTCCAAAACTCTTGTTTTTAGGGCCTGTGCAATATACCCAGTCCATGATAATGCTTGTATAAACTAAGCTCGGTCATACAGGGTCCTCTACGTTAAATAAACAATCTCAGTTATCTGTTTGTTGAATACGTGTTGATTGAGTGGTTCTGTCTGAAGTTTTATCAGTCAACATGCGGGAAAGGGCGCGAAACCTATGGTACCGGGATATCGAAATTCGAAGTTAGTCGAGTTTCACTTCACGACTACCGCAAAATCGAAAAACTAAGTCATCGATCGATGATTTAAGTTTTCTGGAAGAGTGTTCAAAATAAAAGAGAAATTCGAGGTTTGAGAGAGAAACTCGGGGTTGTCGGCTAGATAACCTAGGTTTTCGACCGTTAACTCAAGTTTTCGATTCGGAAACCTAGGTTCTCGGTTTGATAACTAAAGGTATCCAGAGACAACTGTGATTTTCGATGTTGAGAAACAGATACTCGAAGTGAGGAAAGGAAACTCCGGGTTGTCTGGTAGATATAACCCATGTTTTATCTCAAGTTCTCAATTCGAAAAACATGGTTTTCTCTTTGCTAACTGAAGTTATCTATTAGAAAACTTCGGTTGGATAACAGAGTTTCTGATTACGCGGACATGTGGCCTTCCATGGGCGCAGTGCAAAACTTGCCTCCTGCTATCGAAATCGGCGACGTGTAGAGCGTTTTGATTTAGTCAACTTGTCAAGCGAAGATGCTGCAATCTGGTGGAAAATTTAGCCAATCATCAAGTATATGAAGAGGTTTATTACGGTTGCTGTATCGCTTAGTAACTTTTGATATCCCGAGACAGTAAACACACCAGAACGTAAATAATCATAAACAAATAGCATTATTCTTGCTAACCTCATGAGATTTTTCTTCCATCGTCTGCAAGTAGAGAGTGGTCTATTACTATGTAACCGACCAGCGGCCCTGATTCTGATTTCCGATTTAGCCATTTCACACCTTTCTGAATCAATATCAACCACCTCACTAAGGCATGATAATACCCCAGCCACCAGTCAGATTTTTGGACAGGATTCCCGCCCGAGCAGCACACTGCCGGAAGTGACATCATAGTAAAATCGATGTTTGCCGAACATTTCGATTACATTTCAAGTCTGCATAATACCTCTGCTGACCTAGCGTTAAAAAGAATTATCCGGAGATTATTTTCCTTGTTTATCTGGACAGAGCATATGAAAAGTAGTTCGCTCATGTGCAAAACTGAAGGAGTTGTTCGGCCGGATTCAAATTGAACCGTGCGTACGTGGGGTTTCCCTTATACGTCATAGCAACGTAGTAAAGCTCAACTTCCGCAACTGGCGGCAGGGGCATAAGTGGAGTGAACCTCTGAACGGAGCATGCACTGTGCGGAGGTTGACTCAATATCAATAGCTAGTACTTCCGGTTTATCCAGTGCCTCTATTGTGCCATCGACACGCGTCTGGTTATCGATGGCATGATCGAAGCCTAAACAGAAACCGGGTCCTCGGATATCGACATACATATTCAAAACATGCCCGGATAAAGGTGGTTGTCGTTCACCTTTCGCAGTCACCTTGTCAAAATAGAACAGCAAATCTCTTCAGATGCTATTGTGTATAGTCACATATTGTTCTGTTGGTCATATAGAGAGATGAACAAGTTGCTGTTCCTGAAGGAAGATGCGTTGTCTTATCATTCAGTTACACTGGCGACGTGTTTATCTTTGTATCGCAATATTTCTGAAAGTTATTTCGTGTCAGAAACCTGTTTACCACAAGATGCAATTATTGCTACAAATTAATTTGATATTAGTTTTTTCTAGCATGTACACCGGTATAGTGTAGTTCCGATGAGGTCAGCATATATGAATTTGATATCCATAGATTACTTAATGCCGTCATGGCAAAATTGTGGGTGGTTGATACAGTCAAGCCTGTTGGTCTTCCGATGGTTTGCGTGGTGAACCATGTGGGTATCAGACTGTTACTTCCTGGTGTGTGCTTACTACTGTGTCACAAAAGCCAGCTTTTCATCCAAGCTTGTACATAGGGATTATAGAAAAAAAACTATTGTACATCTTCATAATTGTTTAATGACGATACAATATCCTTATCGCAAAGGTGTGGAATTAGCATAGTCTCAATACAAAAAATATCTCAACAAATGAAAACTGTTGAATGTGATACGCATGCAGTCATCTCAATAGGACAGTGTGCTTCGTGTCGACTCGAAAGGATTACCCCCTTTTGTGGTCGGATTACCCACTAGCTTACTGCGTCAGTCATGTCCAGCGTGTGGAGACGGTAGATTATAATATGAGGATTGGGACCAGAAAACCCTCGCCTTATTCATGGTATACTCCGCGATGAGCTGGCCGGCGCGTGCATATGTATTTACCTGTAGCGTATTTGCATTCTCCTAAAAAACACTTTCGTATATCAGTTCAGGAATGTTAATACCCACTTATTTACTTTGCCTTTAATTTTGAATAAATCTATATTGATGCCCTTATCCATCCTTGTAGAAAACCTGTCCATTTATATAGAGCTTTCAATGTGACAAATATAACTGTGACTTATGTGGACTGAAAAACGAATGAATATTTTGCTTACCCTATGAGTTAGGGGACTGAAACTGCCCACAATATTTCTTGGGATCAAGCTGTACACGGAGTATTATATCTGAATTCAGCGCTATATAAATCCCGTGCGAATTTGAAACTACATTTGTTAGCCAATCAGGTGGTTAGCTTGGTAAAACAATTTCAAAAGCACGCCCACAGTAATTACACACGGTAGCATGTGGACTATAATATATAAACATTATCGGGAAACAGTATCCAAATATGGCATCATTTCCAGACAGTGTGCGTGATAAACCGTAAAGATCAGAGAGTCTTCTCCCTCCAAAATGTCTGGCTTTGTTAGGCGGTAGAAAAATATCAAAAGATTGTGCCGTGCGAAGATTGAAGTAAACCTCAAGCATTGTCCGAGAGAAAAAGCAGAAATTGTCGTGATTGGTTTATTATGGGATCTCGTAGAATATCGGCGAACATTTGGCACGAAGTTTTCATAGCGTTACGTCTAGATGGTATTCCCCTGGTTTACCATCTTGGGTTACCTAGACTGTTTGATGTGAAATAGAGGATCACGATGGCCTCAATATGATAACATTCTAAAGTCACGGAGTGTCGGCTCTCTGTGTGTGGCGCCCAACTGGGCGAGCAGTAAGTGTTTTGTGCCCTGTCTGTTGCCACGAGGGGAAGATTAATCTCCTCTACATGATGGCTGTACATGGATAGTCGCAAAAATCCAGTTAATCATATCGTGGTTAGTTATATCATCGCTATATGGCCGAAATAATGCCGAACGCGCCACTAAACCCTAACTGACTCACACTCTCAATTATATGTTATTCTGAACCCCTGCCCCCGTTCTGGCAGGATTAACTATTATAAGAGTTCAGTAACTGAACAGTTCTGCGCGGTATATGTACATAAAGGTACCATCCTTGTGGTAACATCACACTGGGCAAATTCAAACAGGATACAATCAGTGTTTATGTGGTTCTGTTGGGGAGTAAGGTACGTGTGGTACGAGGAAATTTGAGGTACCGGTATCACCTTACTTAACCAACACGGCATTACATAATATTTGTGAATTCTTCTTCCGCATTAACGCGTACACTTTTCTTTTATTTGTACAGAAGACATTGCCTCTAGGGCTTAGGGCTAAGCCATTACCCTGTGTCTACACATGAACTTATTTCCCACGATACCGTTACTGTAAAAGTAGAGGGAATCTAAACCAGCTGCATTTATCCACATCCTGAAACACCCGGATCCACCAAGGACGTAAATAGTGAGCGGCCGAACATTGAGACATGATAAATATGTACATGTATACCCGTCTATCTTGAATAAACCATCTAGTCTGACATGATGGTCATAATGATTTTTTTTTTGCTGCTCCACTAATATATTATCCTGAGTGTAATGAAGCTTTCCTATGATATTGTCCATCTAGTCCGACATGGTATTGTATAAGAATGTAACCTCCTGAATACCCAATGTGTCTGAATGCTGTCAATCTGGTATAAAAAAAAATAATTTCTTCTGAATTATGGGAAAATATCGAACCTTATAAATACTAGTACCGTAGTCATTTTTAGTCCGACATGGTGGACACTCGACATGGTATCAGAGTTTCAGAATCGCCATTCAGTCCGGCATGACGGTCTTCGTATATGGCTGTTTGAATGTTAACTTACTCCTACATGATGATCATTGTATCTAACCTTCTGAATGATCATCTGGTCCGACATGATGGACATTGTATCTAATGATCATCTGGTCCGAAATGATGGACATTCTATCTAACCTTCTGAATGATAGTCTGGTCCGACATGATGGACATTGTATCTGACCTTCTGAATGATAGTCTGGTCCGACATGATGGACATTGTATCTCAACTTCTGAATGGTCATCTGGTCCGACATGATGGACATTGTATCTAACCTTCTGGATGATCATCTGGTCCAACATGATGGGATATTGTATCTAACCTTCTGAATGATCATCTGGTCCGACATGATGGGCATTGTATCTAACCTTCTGAATGATCATCTGGTCCGACACGATAGACATTGTATCTAACCCACTGAATGATCATCTAGTCCGAAATGATGGACATTTTATCTAACCTTCCAAAAGATCATATGGTACGACATGATGGACATTGTATCTAACCTTTTCAATGATCATCTGGTCCAACATGATGGACATTGTGTCTAACCTTTTGAATGATCTTCTGGTCCGACATGATGGACATTGTATCTAACCTTCCGAATGATCATCTGGTCCAACATGATGGACATTGTATTCAACCCTCTGACTGATCATCTGGTACGACATGATGGCCCTTACAAAAAAATCTTATAGGATCCTATAAGATTCTGGAAAATCCTATAAGATTATTCGAAGTCTTATAAGATTCTAAAAAATCCTATAAGATTCTGAAAAATCCTATAAGATTCTGAGAAAATCTTATAAGATTCTAAGAAATCCTATAAGATTAAAAAAAATCCTATAAGATTCTGAAAAGTCTGATAAGATTCTAAAAAAAATCCTATAAGATTCAAAAAAATCCTATTGGATTTAATAGGATAGAAATATAATAATCCTATTGGATTTAATATGACACTCCATAGGATCAATTGTATTAATGATATTAAGAGTGGAAATTGATCCCGCTCAAGTATTTCAGTGAATTATTTCACACAAGTCAAGTGCGTTTCACTGAAGTAATTGAATGTAATTTCACCCAAACATTATTTTGCCCACCACTTTTATATGATCATATACGATTCAATATCAGTTCACAACACCCAAGTAATGTTCTCCATATTTGGCTGCTCATAGTTGGAGAGAGAGATTTTGTACCACAAATCTCCAATCTGCTACTCATGAGGCATCAAATATCAATTTTGGTAGTTTCATATGAAATTCATCTTAAATTTTAACTTGAATTTAATACAAACTCATGATTAATATTTTCAATAGCTATACTATATTACAATTGAATTGAAGGATTAATTTTATTTTCATATTGTGTGAATATTCTATCGTTATGCTGATATTTGACTGTGAAGTATTTTGAAATGTCGTTTAGGAAATGCTAATAAAAATTGACAAAAAAACCTAATTGCCATCCATCATAGTTCGATATCCAAACAAATGCAAGGTCACTGAAAACTAAATTTAAATATTCTAACTCAAATTGAATTCACTAATAATCTTCATCTGAAATTTATTAAAATTGGAATAAATGTATGAAGTTTTGAATATTTGATTGTTTTGAATTAAAGTTTTATTTAAAATTGAATTAAGGATGTTCGTAATTAACTTTTCGAATAATGTGTGTTGCTGCATTCATAATTGTGTAATATGAGGAATATACATGTAGGTCGGTGTGCATTGTTTAGCTGTTGACACTGTTAAAAAGACGGACCCATGCTCCATTTGATAACCTAGAAAACAAAGGGAATAGCCCAGGTTTTGAATCCTATTCACAAAAAAATTACATAAATAGTATTTAACTTTTTCCTATATTCTAACTGTTTGGAGACAATCACAATGTCTTTCAAAATTTATCAAATTGGATGAATGTTGCTGCACAAAATTCTTAGCTAGAAGACTTTTAAAGGAAATCCCTATCGCTTAATCTAACTGGCAAAAACTGCTGCCAAAGAAAAAATCACCGGCAGACATCCCTTAAACCTTGATTGTCATCATTTCATTATGAAATATGTTTTGTTATCATTCAACTACTTCAACATTCTCATGAATGAATAAACTTCTGATCAGTTCAAATGGTTTCCCAATCTAAATGGTATTTACAAAATCTCTCTACTCCAAATGGAGGGGAGATAACTCTGCTTGTTCACACTAGGTGGCGCTGCACAGAGACAACAAAGATTTTTTTGCAGTTATTTAGCTGACTGATTTGAGGACAGTAAAAGTCATATTTCCGATTATATATGGCTGATGGAACGGACTCAGATTGATGGTAAGTACCTTTTGCAACTTGTAGGCTAAAATAGCATTCTAAAGTCTCCATTTGTTAAGTCTGGAATATTTTGGACTAGTTTAAAATAAATTTTAGTTATATAAGTAACTTTGTCAGGTTTGTATATTACACTGTAAATACAACAACCAAAACATTATACTGCCTTGGAAAGATTTATTTATCTCACTGATTTATGAAGGAAAGGGCTTGTTGGTTGATTTTCTCGTTTTCTCTAATCTTATGGGTAGGATAGTTAGGCATGTACTTTTATTAAGCCCAGTGTAATTAACCTTAGATATAAAATGCTGTCTAACATATATTTCAATAGCTGAACAGACATGTATATTTTGTTAATTAAAATAACCGGTCAACCTCACAAGAATAGACCAGTTTGTCTTAGTGGTCCATTGTGTAAGGGATTAACCATGCTGGGTGACTCTTTGCACAGTTCAATGTGAGAAACCCAGAAGGGGGTGTTTTTACAATCTCATTGTGTCATTTCCTGTACTGGTATACCTTCTACCTTCAATAGTCAAGCCATTTCAGATGTTTACATGAAAAAATTGGCATAACATATGAATAAACTGATAACAGTTGATTTGTGATTCTTTCAAATCCTGGCTTTTATTTCATACTGTCGGTTTCACAGTCTGAGCTTCCTGTCCTGTCAAATTGCATCTCTCCTCACCCCACCATAATGAACAGTTTTTCAATGATGTTTTTATTATGACGTTCACAGCTTCACTGTGGACTCTGGCGAAGGAATACAAATACACTTACAACACAGCTTTCCGGGTAGGCCTAATGTACCAGTGGTGTGTACTATTCCTGACAACCCGAACTTGGGATGCTTTAATTTGTCGAGCTAAGGGCTGATCTATATGATGCGACAAATTGTGGTTAGTATCGTCCATTGTTCACTCCATTCAACACTCCATGTATTCCTCTTACATATCAATATAAACGTAAATTGGTATTGTTGCCTAAACTTTAATACGTGTTGTACCCCATTTATGTACTTTTCAATTGTGATGGGGGGGGGGAGGGGGGGTATCGTGTACTGTACATGCTTTCACCCAGTTTTACACATTATCTGAACGAAGTCAAATGTCATTTATTAGAATTTCCAGGTTGTATGGTTACGCATTGCATTGCATTTTCGCATTGCTTATTTCAATATTTAAAGTTAGTACAGAATTGATTTGAAAATTGTTGAATTTATTTTCGAAATAAATCGCGATATGATATGGTAATAATTGTTTTCCCCACAGGAGATCAGAGAGCCTACAAAGAAGATGAGCAAGACAGTTTGTGATGCCCGGAAGAATGAGCCAAACAACATCCTTGAGAAGTTAAAAAAGCAGCGACAAGGAAACCTTCCAGTGGCACCTGTTTATGACGAGTCAGATGATGTAAGTATAAATTCAACTATCATGACTATTCAGCTAAATCCCTAGGCTATTATCAAATAATTAATTATTTTGACCATTGAGAAGATTTCTCATTAATTGTCTCATCTATTTTACTGATCCCTTTTAGATAACTATTTCTAATAATATTAATCCAAATTTCTCTCAATGTGGACAAAATATGATGGGCCCTATTGATTTTGGTATTCTTCTTCTTTGTAGGATTCTAGAAACCGAGCAGACCTGAGGGCTCAATAGAAAGAAGTTGAAGAGCTGAGAGTGGAGAACCAGTCTCTGAAGTCAGAAAACAGGTCTTTGAAAGTCGCCTAGCTTATCTACATTTACTGGTAAGATTTTAAATTTGAGTTTTTGCAAGTTTGCTAACCATTAAAATGCATATTAAATGACACTGACTTTTTATGGTTAACAAGCGATCACTTGTAAATAATCATTTAATGTAATTAATCTTAGTAAATAATAATTTAATGAGATTTGATCCTTTGTCAACATGATTCTGCAATTTATGACTATTAACATTCTGACTGAATATTATCAATCCAATTGTCAGTACACATTTTGTATCTTTTATTTCATCCGAGAAAGATGACCATGGACCTAATGAGTGCATTGTTCACGAGGAATGAAATGGCCTCCCATACTTTGACAGGGATGAAACCCAATGCGACAAGAGCGGTAGAGGCTAAGCCTGCAATTGACCAAGAAAAGATCAAGCCATCCAAGGTAAAAACTTTTCTTCATAAATATTCCAAACATCTGATAATTAATCCCAAGTTCAATGACCATGTTTTTGATAGCTTATAGTTTGAAATGTTGTGATTGAATATATTGATATGCAGTGGCTAACTGCAAATTATTTCATTCTCTTACAGACTACTGCCTGAAGAAATTCCCAAGTTCCGTGAAAGTCATTCGGGAAGCAATGAAGTCGAAACTCAATGGCGAGCAGAAATTGTACAGAAAACTGATGGAGAGGTTATGATGCCCTCATATGTTCCTCCGTTTATATCTCAAAAGTGCACATGCATGTACATAATAAAGAAATATTTACTATATGTATTTGTTTGTTCTTCTTTCTATGCGTTAGTTATTTACCAGATTATCTTTAACATAGCTGTGCTACATCCAAAACAAGCAATGTTTACGCTAATACATTTTCTGATGTATTTACTATTTTACAGCACAGGGGCATTTTGTATTTCATGGAGTTACTATAAAAGATGACCTATATCACTCATCCAAATATTCCTATAGAAACTTTATATCCTGTAGATTTCTAAGAATCCATTCCATAACTAAATTTTATAGGATCCTATTAAAAAATCCTACAAGATTTTTATCCTATTAAAAAATCTTATAGGATTTCAATCTTATAGGATTTTAATCTTATAGGATCCTGATTTCTATGATCCTATTAAAAAATCTTATAGGATTTCAATCTTATAGGATTTTAATCTTATAGGATCCTATTAAAAAATCTTATAGGATTTTGGGCCAAAATCTTATAGGATCCTGTACGATTTTATCTTATAGGATCCTATAAGATTTTTTTGTAAGGGGGACGTTGTATTCAACCTTTCAGTGTATCGTCAAAAGTATGCGCCTCCGCTTAACTTTTCAGTGATTAGCTTTTGCTTTCTTATTTAATGATTCAACCCTTTACAATTTTCTATCTAATATCGTTCATTTTTTCTGTTATTATTATTCTAAACGATCGACTTTCATCTATGTTAGGGTACGAATTATTATTTTCTCGTCTTTCGTTCGCGGTCACTCTCTCCTTCCGTCAAACAATTTCAAAAACGTCACACTGTGACCATTATCGCCATAGCTCTTATTTTGTTTCCTGTCCTTTGTACTTTGGTATCCATTTGATGAAAAGGATACAAGTTCTTCTTTTCGCCGCTAGAGGGCAGTGAAAATTTTAATATATAATCCATGGCCTAATCTAGAAATTCTTGGCTGAAGGGCTAGGCTATTCTGGGATATGGTCCTACAGCCACGCCCATCCAGATGGTCATGTGCTACAAGGCATGGCCTATTTGTACTGGGCTACGAAATTAATTTAATATTCATGTAATCCTTCAGCGGATAGTAAATAACTATTATTTCATATCTCAGTCAAACTACATGTATGGATGGCTGCACATTACACGCTTAATAGTAAAATGTTGAAACATGGCAGTGCGAACGTCACAGGACCTACGAAGTAGGGTTTGATATGATTTAAGTGTGTACTCGATAGATGCCTTGGGGGCCCTATGTGCTACCGTGAGAGAATTTATGTAGCAGTCTCTAATTGACAGTGGGTACTATTAACTTTCCCAGATGTCACCGTTGGTGAGTCATTAGCGTAGCAACTATTATCGCCCTCAGTTCCTATTACCCTGGACACAGGCACAGCAGTACATCACGAGGTCATCCATCCAAGTCTTGACCGGGCTCAAAGTCGCTTAACTTCGGTGATTTTACGAGAACCGGTGCGTCCAACGTGATATGCCGTATCAGGGAACCTTCAAAGTCACAGTGAAGCATACAGCCAAGGGTTCCCGATGGGCATGACAGTGCACTCGCTGAGACATCAATAAATAATAAAAAAATAATTATAAATGATATTTTCATCAGAATTCGGTCAGCTCAGAACTTGCTGGTAACAGTCCCCTAATGCACCTTCTTCCAAAAAATCAAGGTTCTAATGCCAACGGCTCTCCTTATTTTGCCGACGAAAGGATTCGGATGGACTCACTCACTCAGTCACTCACTGACTACCGGACAATTTGCAGATGGTAGCATACTTCGTAGGAATAACCATTTAAGAGTGTCCACAGTGACTATTGTTACGTCTGGACGATAATAGAAAAACGCAACAGAACGAATTTATGTAGTCGAGTATTAACAGTCAAATATTTATTTACAATACTAAAATCATATACAAATTAAGTTAGGTCAATATAGCAAACAAACGTCAAATAAAATCTTACTGTTCAATGTTATACCGGTGTATCTCTCGAAGTTCGTACCAACGTACAAATTTCTATACAGTTCGTGACGTGTAGAAATCGCGTTCCTGTTTTTCCACAATCAATAATGCTCAGCTGTTGTCCAGTTTCCGTCAGTTCAATCACGTAGATAATACAGCGGTCAAACACACAAGAGTAATCCAACAGGAATATAATCTAGCAGTCAGTATAATCTCAGTCAATAATCTCCGGTAACGGTAATGTCCAGTTATGCACCCAATAGAAAACGTTCGAATCTCCTTTACGATCACTAAACTTCGAGCAATTTATACTCTATTGGGGCATTCGAGATAATTCTACCGAAACTAGAAGCTTCCACCGCTAGAGCAGTGATGTATAATTTAACCAAATACAATTATAACCGCTACGAGAAAGTTCGACATAATTAACCCAGGTAAACAAGTTGATGCCAGTTTGACATTCCAGAAGCGTCCATAGTAAACAACTCTATCACAGTCTATATGTGCAGACGGCGCTCAAGTATAACTGCCGGCAATATCCGGGGCTCCTGATGCATGGACAGATGGCGTTGTGTACTAAAAACTCGGGTCATACGGGGCTGTTCGTAGAGCGGCCGTTTGCAATCACAGAATCCTCGAGAAAATACTAGACGGATGACTCACACAAATCGCTCACGACAAATCGGCCACGATCACGAGAAAATTCCAGATCATAACCACACAACAGAAAGTCAACAAGTCCACCTCAGTTCCACAATCTAGACCTATCTTCAGTGTCTAACTTTATACTGCAATACCATGACACTCCCCCTCTTAAAAGAAGAAAGTTTCAAACTTGGAACTTTCTTGACAATTCAAAACATTATTACAAAACAAAATCTATATTACAACAGCAAAAATGTTGACAAACATATGTACATTATATGCGAGACAAACAATCGGCGATCAAATTGTCCTTACCCTTAATATGTTTGATTTCAATATTGTATTCTTGTAACACCAAATTCCATCTCAACAATCTTTGATTTTTGTTTTTCATCTTACTTATGAAAACAAGTGAATTCTGATCACTGAATACAGTAATTGGCAACGATGATGAAGTAACAAAAACATCAAAATGTTGTAAAGCCAATATCATTGCCAAACTTTCTTTCTCAATTGTAGAATAATTTCTCTGATGTTTGTCAAATTTACGTGAAAAATAACATATTGGGTGATCTACACCATCTATACCTTCTTGTAACAAAACGGCACCAGCGACAACATCACTAGCATCTACAGCCAGTTTAAAAGGTGAACCAAAATCTGGTGCTGAAAGAACTGGTGCGCTCTTGAGTATGGCTTTCAGTTTTTCAAAAGCTGACTCACATTCATCGGTCCAAACAAAAGTTACCCTCTTTCTTAATAGCCGAGTTAAAGGTTCAGTAATATCTGAAAAATTTGAACAAAATTTCCTGTAGTAACCAGCCATACCCAAGAAACGCATCAGTTGTCTCTTACACGTTGGTCTTGGAAATAGCGAGATAGCACTGATCTTAGCATCTACAGGCTTTACCTGACCCTGGCCTACAACATGACCCAAGAATGTCACACGTGCATGCCCAAATTCACTTTCTCCAAGGTTGACTGTCAGCTTGGCGTCACTCAGCCGATTGACCAGTGCGCGAATTCTCTGTAGATGATCTTCCCATGTATCGCTGTAGACAATAACGTCATCAATGTAAGTCTCACATCCTTCCAAACCGGAAGACGCTGGAACGTGGCTGGAGAATTTTTCATTCCAAATGGCATAACTTTGTAGTGGAACAGACCCTCCGGAGTGACGAATGCTGATATCTCCTTCGCACGATCTGTCAGTGGAACTTGCCAAAATCCTTTCAGAAGATCAAACTTTGACACGAACTTGGCACTTCCCACTTTATCGATGCAATCGTCAATGCGTGGAATAGGGAATGTGTCTGTTTTTGTCAATGTGTTCATCTTTCTGTAGTCAGTACACATCCTGTAACTGCCATCTGGCTTTGGAACGAGGATACAAGGTGAACTCCAGTTACTATTACTTGGTTCAATGAAGTCATTGTCCAATAAATACTGAATCTCTCTTTTCAGGTAGTTTTGTTTAATGGGATTCAACGATATGGGTGCTGCTTTACTGGATTAGAATCTCCGACATCGACGTCATGTGAAATTGTATCAGTCCGAGTAGGAATGTCGGGAAACAAATGTTTATATTGACTGAGCAGAGTTCGAAGTTCTTCCTGACGCGCTGGCTCGAGATGACACAACTTGGAATCCAAATTAAGTAGAATGTCAGAGTTCTGTAATTTCGCCGCTGTCATGGGCTCTTCACAAGTTTCATTGGTATCAGGGTCAGAACTAACTTCACTTACAGGATGGACAGTACAGTTAGTGCTATCTCTGTCGATGTATAACTTTAACATATTTACATGGCATAACTGTTTGCTTTTACGCCTGTCAGGAGTCTGAGTTACATAATTAAGGTCACTTAGTTTCTTTTCAATGACATAAGGACCATAATATCTAGCCTTAAGTGGATTACCAGGAATAGGCAGAAAAGCCAGAACCTTCTCACCAGGTTTGAAACTTCGTTTAAGGACATGTTTATCATAGGTTATTTTCATACCTTTTTGAGCTGACTTTAAATTTGACATGGCCAAATCACATGCTTTGATCAACCTGGTGCGAAAGTCCGACACATATTGTAAGAGACTACATGAGTCAAGATCACTGTCCATGAACTTTTTCTTTAGCAGTTTAAGTGGTCCTCTAACTGTATGACCAAATTACAAGCGTCTAGTCCGTCATTCATGATCCAGCCGTCGTCCATTAGAGAATATCCGCGTCCATAATCCAAAGACCTATTCCATTTTCCATATAACAGTATTAGCACCATTAGACTAATTCAAATGGGCTGAAGCCTAAAGACTCTTGAACAGACTCTCTAACAGCAAACAATAACAAATGTATGCCTTCGTCCCAGTCTTTCTCAGTATCAAAACAATAAGTCCTAATCATGTTCTTTAATGTTTGGTGGAATCTTTCTAATACGCCTTGGCTTTCTGGGTGGTATGCAGATGATTTGTACTGCTTTATTCCCAATTCATGCATGACTTGTTGAAAGATTCCTGACATGAAATTAGATCCCTGATCAGACTGAACAGACTGGGGTAGACCGACAAGTGTGAAAAACTTAACTAAGGCCTTAACAATAGTTTTAGCCTTAATATTCCGTAAAGGAATGACCTCAGAGAACCTGGTTGAAGCACACATGATTGTTAACATGTACTGATTGCCTGACTTTGTTTTTGGTAATGGACCAACACAATTTATAATCACCCTACCAAAGGCTTCCCCAAATCCAGGGATTTGTTGTAGAGGGGCCTTCGGTATGGTTTGGTTTGGTTTGGTTTTCCTACCATTTGACATGTGTGGCATGACCTACAAAATTCAACAACATCTTTCTTTAAATTTGGCCAATAGAAATGATTTAGAATTTTGTAGTATGTTTTGTTAACACCTAACTGGCCTGAGAGAGGTGTTTCATGTGCTAGTCTGAGGATATCTAAACGATATTGAAAATTGTTGACCGCTTCTCTCTTGCAGGAAACAAGCCTATGTTTATGTATACTTTTGTCTTTTTGAATTTGGTGCTAATACTGTTATATGGAAATGGAATAGGTCTTTGGATTATGGACGCGGATATTCTCTAATGGACGACGGCTGGATTATGAATGACGGACTAGACGCTTGTAATTTGGTACCGCAATCTGATACTTAACTGCTCGCTCATCATCAGGTGACACATCTGGCGGTCGTCATTTGCGCATAAGAACACCATTCTTACAAAAGTAGCACACAGGCTCTTGAGTTACATCACACTCATCTACTGCCCTGCCAAACAACTTGGAAATGTCCTTGTCACTATGTTGTTCATTAACCAGCTGTGATTTTGAAATTTTGTCATTAGAACATTCCAATTTGCTATCAAAATGTGGCTTATCAGCCTCATCATTTAAACACACAAAGGTGTCGGCCAAACAAACGTCATCGATGACGTCATCTTTAAGAGACTTTTCAGACTCCTCAGCCAATTTACTCATGGCTCTAGTAACTGCACAAGCAGGATACAAACTTTGAATTTCGTCTTCAACTGGATCATGAATCTGATCCAAACAAGGCTTGTCGGTTACAATCGGGTTAACCCCGACCTTATCTCCCGCAAGATCATTGCCAAGAAGTAATTGAACACCCTCAAACGGTAAACTACCTTTAATACCCACCGTAACAGGTCCAGAAATCAAGTCGGAAGACAGATGAATGTTATGGAGCGGAACGGGTGTGTAATTTACAGAATCTACCCCTTTAATCAGGACATTACTGCCTGCAGATGAAGAATCAGAAAACGGCAAAATATCTGCCAACAAAAGAGACTGGGACGCGCCCGTATCTCGCAAAATCTTCACAGGAGTAGCATTAGAAAAATCACTTGAAAGTGATACAAAACCATTGTGGATAAATGGATCAAAAATCTCCATAACAGGATTTGAAAAACTGTCAACCTTATCCTTGATAGAACTAATAGGAACAGTGTCCTTGGCCATCTTAACGTCATATACATTATGAACGTCACTAACCTGCTTGGGTATAGATCTTGAAGTGAGGAAACCACTAGGCTTTTGAATGGCTTGATCTTGTCTTCTTTTCAATTTAAAACAATTAGCCATCAAATGGCCGTCCTTTTTACAGTAGCTGCAAACGGGAGACTTATTTTGAGTGTTAAAAGTGGGTGACTGAGACTTTGTGTTTGACCTTTGACCTTTGTAACTGGGGTTAAAAGTTTTAGGCCTTGAGAAAGAACTGGATTTGTTACCTGAGATGTTAGACTGGAATGAATTTGGTTTAACAGCATTGACAAATGATAATTTGTGTGTCAGAGCGTATTCATCAGCAAATCGGGCTGCTTCGTCTAAAGTGTTGGCATTCTTTTCATCAAGAAATGTTCTAATATCACCATGGATACACCTTTTAAATTCCTCTACTAGCATAAGCTGTCTACGGTTTTCAAAGTTGTTGTCAATTTTAACCGAAGCACACCACCTACGAAACTTTTGTCTATGGGCTTCAGGAACTAATTCATAACCTTTAAGGATCAAATCCTTCACTCTATCATAATTTGATGCTTGCTCTACCGTCAATTGAGTGTAAATGTCCCTTGCCTTTCCGATCAAAACACTTTGAAGAAGTAAACTCCAATTTTCTTTTGGCCAGTTTAAATTTTCAGCAATTTTCTCAAAATGCAGAAAATATTTATCAACTTCTATTTCCTGAAATGGTGGGACGAGACGTATTTGACGAGCTGCATCAAATTTTGATTGTGATTGTACAGGAGCGTGTGTAGGAGAACGATTATTATGGATCTGATCAGCGATACGGATTTGATATTTTTGGAACATCATGATGTCTTGTCGGCATCATTGAAAACTGTTGACCGCTTCTCTCTTGCAGGAAACTAGCCTATGTTTATGTATACTATGATTGTCTTTTTTGAATTTGGTGCTAATACTGTTATATGGATATGGAATATGTCTTTGGATTATGGACGCGGATATTCTTTAATAGACGACGGCTGAATTATGAATGACGGACTAGACGCTTGTATTTCTCTCTTTCCTCTTTTTCTAACTTTTCTCTCTCTAATTCTAATTTCTTTAATTCCAGCTGATTTTGCAATTCTAGTTTCTTTAATTCCAAATCACCAGCTGTTTCCTCAGTTAAATAAAAATCACTTTCATCCCAAAGTTGTTTGCTAACAAAATGTTTAATAATGAGTTTCTTAATTTCTTGCTTTCTCCAAGATGTTTTAACTTTAATTTGTAGGAATTTACACAGCGCGAACAATCCTCTTTGCGTAGTTCGTTAAATTTCTCCTGACTAGGCTTTGAAGCAAGCTGTTCTGGGTCGAAAGACATGCTGATAATATACTACTACTCGACTTCACAAATTCAGACAATGTATCAATTTAGAGCTATGTTGCAAAGCTGGAATGTAAACAAAGCTCGCGGACAGGCCCCCAATTTCTGTTACGTCTAAACGATAATAGAAAAACGCAACAGAAAAAATTTATGTAGTCGAGTATTAACAGTCAAGTATTTATTTACAATACTAAAACCATATACAAATTAAGTTAGGTCAATATAGCAAACAAACGTCAAATAAAATCTTACTGTTCAATGTTATACCGGTGTATCTCTCGAAGTTCGTACCAACGTACAAATCTCTATACAGTTCGTGACGTGTAGAAATCGCGTTCTTGTATTTCCACAGTCAATAACGCTCAGCTGTTGTCCACTTTCCGTCAGTTCAATCACGTAGATAATACAGCGGTCAAACGCACAAGAGTAATCCAACAGGAATATAATCTAGCAGTCAGTATAATCTCAGTCAATAATCTCCGGTAACGGTAATGTCCAGTTATGCACCCAATAGAAACCGTTCGAATCTCCTTTACTATCACTAAACTTCCAGCAATTTATACTCTATTGGGGCATTCGAGATAATTCTACCGAAACTAGAAGCTTCCACCGCTAGAGCAGTGATGTATAATTTAACCCAAATACAATTATAACCGCTACGAGAAAATTCGACATAATTAACCCAGGTAAACAAGTTAATGCCAGTTTGACATTCCAGAAGCGTCCATAATAAACAACTCTATCACAGTCTATATGTGCAGATGGCGCTCAAGTATAACTGCCGGCAATATCCGGGGCTCTTGATGCATGGACAGATGGCGTTGTGTACTAAAAACTCGGGTCATACGGGGCTGTTCGTTGAGCGGCCATTTGCAATCACAGAATCCTCGAGAAAATACTAGACGGATGACTCACACAAATCGCTCACGACAAATCGGTCACGATCACGAGAAAATTCCAGATCATAACCACACAACAGAAAGTCAACAAGTCCACCTCAGTTCCACAATCTAGAACTATCTTCAGTGTCCAACTTAAATACTGCAATACCATGACACTATACTTATAAGAACAGTCACCGTGAACACCCTTAAATGGTTATTTTTACCATTCTAGCAATAAGTTTCAACGCTTTAGTTTCAAGCGTGTATTGGCTGAAGTTTGTTGAAGAAATTTTCAGCTGTCCATAAAATATTTTTTATTGGATAATGTATGGTGTTGCATCAGCATCTACAATCAGCTGTGACCATGGACTTACAGTGAGATGCGGAGAGCATTTGAATACTAGTATAGGCGCAACGGAGCGGTACCTGCGACTTCCTCTTTCTTCCTTCACGGGTCCAAATTGATCATGACTAGTTTTAAATTGCTTTTTCATGCAAAGTGTCAACTTCTTCCCAGTGTTTGTTCTATCTGATTCAGTGTGAACTCCAGCACAGTCTTCATGAATAATCAGTTGCTTATGCCTCTTTTTGCCCCACACCGCAACGTGGCCGGGGATTTTAAAATGGGTCTTTACTTCTCCTTGTCCGTTCAGATTCTTCGCAAGTGATAACTTCCAAACGCTTTTTCGGATTCCTTCCAAATTTGGCATATGCATTCCTTGTGACAATACGTCGGTTGGTATTGCGTTTCAGCAAGATCCGCCTGCACGTGGTGCCACTCGGTCTTGTTTCAATCTGCTTAGCTTGTCCATGAATGTCCGATGATGTTTGTTCAAATTCTTCGCAAGGGATGACTTGCAAACACTTTGTCGAATATCTCCGAAATTTGCCATATGCATTCCTTGTGACAAGACGTCGATTGGTACTGGATTTCAGCACGATCTACTCGAAGGCGGCGCCGCTAGGACATCCCTTTGTGGATATTCATAGGAATTCTCGCATGGAATGCGTCTTTGGAATTCCCTTTGGAATGCGTCGTCTGGTTCCTCCGAAATTTGGTATATGCATTCCTTGCGACAATGTATTGGTCGGTATCACGTTTCAGCAAGGTTTGCCTGTAGGTGGCGCCACTAGGGTTCATTCCTTTATTTCGTGTTGCAAGCGATAATTTTGAAACGCTTTTTCGGATTCCTCTGAAACATCTTACCTTACCAGGCAATAACTTCAAAAAAGTCATCGGAGTATTCTCAAGTTTGATATGCATATACCATGCCATATGAAATTACAACACATATAAGGGAAGTGGGAAGAGGTGCCGACATACTGACTGCGTCATATGACTTCCGGTTAACATATTCTAAAGCACATACCAAGAATCTAACGATTCGTGATATGTGTTGTATCTCAGGTACGATTTTATGGTACGTGTTTATGTGGCAACATGGATGATATGACCACACGGCCCCTAGCACCGGCATAAGCGGCATTAGATACAAATCTAGAGAGCTATGATGGAAATGCTCTGACAACTCGTATACTGGTAATTGGTGAGCTGTTTCGCTGTGACAACTCGTGTCGCTTGGAATTGCGTTTCGCCCACTTACGCGTAAAGGTGGCGCCACCTGGTGGCAACTTCTAAATTTGGTTTCCGGGCAATAACATAATGAGAACTGCTCATAGGATTCTTCCCAAAGTTGGTATGCATATACCTTGCCATGAGATGTTGCTTGCACATACATACATATATACATATATTGATATCATAACTCCTCACTCTCCAATGCAATATAACTTCTTTGGATTACTTGACAGGTTGACGTAGTATTACATATAGTATACATATATAGGCACACACAGATTTTACTATATACCAGTACGGTAGGGGTGTAACAATAAGAGACAATTGAACATTTATACAATTATTCCTGTTAACCGTTTTCATCAGAATCATTTTCTGCTTTGGTGACGGCATGCAGCCATGGTTCCCATAGAAGGTTGAACTTCTGAAGATTTGACTTTTTCATCGAGATATATTTTTCTATGGAGTACCGCTGAGTTATGATGTTTTGAAGTGCCAAAATGGAAACAGACTGTCTTTCAAATTTAGATGTGTAAATATAGCGTTTAGTGACGAGTATAATGAGATTGAGTATTTTTGAAAAGTCTGTTTCTCCGAATATAATATTTTTTGCCGTCAATGCGATCGGCAAGTTTGTTGTGGTATGTAACCATGCTTCGATGTCCCGCCAAAGACGGCGGATCTTCTCGCAGTCCCAAAAGACGTGCTCTACAGTTTCAAGATGGTCACTACAAAAGGAACATGTCATTATCTTGAATGCCAATTTTTTTCAGATAGCAGTTTGTTGCCAGTATTCTGTTGTTAATACGAAATTGTAAGTATTGTAACACTGAGCAGCAGGTGGTTTTGAATGGGAGTTGATAAACCTCGTTCCATTTAATTTCCTGTATATTCATTATCGATTCCCATCTAACTTGTGAACTGGGTCTTGTAGACTTGGATATAAGAACATTATACATATCTTTACTACCTTTGCTTGATTTTGAAAGGATGTGTAGATCAAATGGAACATACGGTCGTACAGTAGTAATTTTTGTTTTTACATCGGTTATTAATCTTTTTTTCATTGATTCGATTGCCGAAATTACTCCATGGTATTCCAGAAAATTTGTTTTAATGTTATAAATATCGATGAATTCTTCCAGGGAGAAGTTGGGTTTGTTCTCTTTCTCAATATTGATAAGATCCATGACGCATTTCACACCTTTTTCATACCAGTACCAGTTGCTTGGTCTTGCATTTCATCCGCTTAAAGGTGGTGCCACCTTGTGGCAAAATTTGAAATTTGAAATTTGCACATACCATGCCATATGAGATTTGGCTTGGAATTGCGTTTCGCTCACGTAGCGCCACCTGGTGGCAGCTTCTAAATTTGGTTTCCGGGAAATAACTTGAGAACCGCTCATCGGATTCTTCTTAAATTTGGTTGAATAATATACTATGACATGACATGTTGCTTGACATTTTATTTCGCCCACTTGCAGGCGCAAGTGGTGCCACCTAGTGTCAAAATCTAAGTTTGGTTTCCGGGCAATAACTTGAGAACCCTCCTCGGATTCTTCTCAAATTTGGTATGCAGCTACTATGACACAAGATGTCCCTTGAGATTGTATTTCGCCTACTGGTGGCGGCACCTTGTGGAAAATCCGAATTTTTTTGGGGGGGGGGGGGCAATAATTTGACAATTTGGGATTGTGTGTCTCACACTTGCGCCTACAGGTGACGTCACCTGGTGGGAAAATCTATAATTGGTTTCCGGGCAATAAGTTGAGAACCCTTCTCGGATTCTTCTTAAATTTGGTATGCAGATACTATGCCATGAGTTGTCACTTGAGATTGTATTTCACCTGCTTCTGGCTACAGGTGGCGCCACCTGGTGGAAAATCTTAAATTTGTTTCTGGGCAATAATTTGACAACTGCTCATCGGATTCTTCTCAAAGTTTGTTTTCATATTCCGTAAGATGTTGCTTGGGATTGTGTTTCGATGCCGACACATATTGGCAAAATCTAAATTTGGTTTCTGGGCAATGACCTGAGGACTCCTCTTCAGATAACTTCGCTAAGTTCGTATGCCGATACCATGCCAGAAGATGTTGCTTGAGATTGCGTTTCGCCCACTTACACGTACAGGTGGTGACACCTGGTGGCAAAGTCTGAATTTGGTTTCTGGAAATAGATTGAAGACGCCTTCAAATTCTCTTCAAATTTAGTTTGCAGATGATATGCCATGAGATGTCGCTTGGGTAACGTTGCATCTCGGTTACATAATTTCCATTCTTCAATGCGTGAAAACTATATTACAGCAACCACCAACGTTAAGTCAGCCGTTCTGAGGAGGCGGAAAGACGCTTTTGCTTCCTACGCCAATGAAGTAGCAGTTGCCTCCCTCACGTTTATCCCCTGAGACCAAAAACGCTCAAAAATGTCACTGCGCTACGGCTGGGAACCCAGCATCCTCTGGCTGCTTGTTTCGATAAAACGTTACTGAGCGCTGCGTTTGGCACCCACAACTTCGAACAATTCAGCGTGATGTTGATGCAACAACTTACCCATCGATGAAGAGTGTTAGAAGTTGACTTTGACTTAAACTGCATGACAAGATGATGATTTCCTCTGAACAATAATATTTGAGGGAGATTCCTTTCGCCTCTTTGAAAGCGTTAGAATAGCAAGAATTGTGAAACTTTTCACCCTAAAATCTTCTCTGAAAATGCGCCAACATGCGTAAAATGAGGGACAAATTTACAATATCTCACGGGAAATGTCTCAGACCCCCCGCCCCCTCCCCATAAGGGTAGCATGGCAGTTGAACCGTGTGAAAGCGTATAAGTTTGTCCAAGACAGATTCAAATATTCGTAGCTTGATATAAAGTAGAAATAGATAATGGGCAGTGAAACAGAACATCATTTCAATATCATTTGACGTGAAGGACGGTCTTTTTTCCTCCGGGCAATACGAGCACTGGGGAAGATGTAGAACTTTGGTTCAGTTGTCCTCACGGTGATCCGCTGTGTGACGGATACTTCTAAGTACGAACGCTGAGATCCCCTCTCGGCTTTCCTATCCAAGAGTGTTCGCTTTCTTCCTCGTTCACACATGTGGAACCGCATGTACACCTAGAACCGGAAATGGTTGAATCTAGGAATCATGACGAACCAAGCAAGGTCCATGCAGAACCAGTCGGTTACATGGAGAATCAGGCCGTTTCAACGTAGATCCATTCTCACCAGCTTGGCTAGTAGTATATGAAGAGCAAACCTATACCTATTTGTGGGGAGGTGGAGATGAAGAGGTAGCGTAAAGCGAGGCTTTGACCTTTGACCTTGAATCTTGGATAGGGATCACGGAATATATTGACGAAGTTGGGGGTGTTTGTAGCGTATAAAGTGCACGTGATGGTGAAGTCATCTGGGACGTCATCAGTAGTAGACAAAGCATAGTTCGTGTTGGAATGGATGTCTGTGTGTGGATCGTTATGGGGGTGTAATTGGGGCAATGTAGACCATGCTGGGTCCAATGTGGACAATCTATGAAACGCTTTCTTTGTGTAGACTCATATAGTGGTTTGTCATAGTGTGACCTTGACGTCATGGTGCGCATGTGCACTCGGGGTGTACTGTCGAAAGCGCAGATACGCGCTTAGGACTAGGCGCCTACCTACGCTTTACAAATTCTAGCCCATGGGCATGGATCTGTTGAAACTCTTGCTATGTACAACCATCGTGGGTTCCATGATACGCGTATGTGCACTCGGAAAGTAGTAGATGACTCAATTTTTGGGGAGATGTGGACCATTGTTGTTCCAATTATTTCCTGTTTTTTGTTATCATTATGTAGAATGAGATTGGGGTTGTAGTAGTAGGAAGCCAACAAATATCTATGACCTAATCATTGAGTGCTGTTGGTGTGATGTGGGTCTGCATGATCGGACTGAAGGAGTCATAGCGGGGTTGGTTGGTTGTTTGAGGTTTAACGTCGCACCTAACCTTATTGATCACACGGCAACGATGACCCAAACAAACGTACTCTAGCAAAACCCTAACAAAAACCTAACCAAAACTAAAAACAATTTTGAATTTTGAAAATTAGGCTCTACAGACACTGATCACAATGGATCGTCAGAGAGCCTAATTTGTTTGGCACTTTAATCTACCTCCTGTGCCAGACAAACATGGTATGGTAAACCATGCTGCCCTAAGCTGGAGGGCGAGTCATAGAGTGTATGTGATTGGCGCTGGTGTTGAAATGGGCAGGTAGAAAATCGACTCTTCGGTTGAGTTAGGGGCTCTGAAAAAAGCCGTCTGTGGTCGGTATAGTATTTCACCTATACCATAGAGCTAACATAACATAGAGCACTCTATAAAATAAGTGTGTACCACAGGTACAAAATCGCTGAAACAAAATTGCACATCCACAATAATTGTGTACCAATGGTAACACAAGTTTGAAGAAAATCCACAAAAGTGCAATTTTGTACACCGTTGTTTTTACAGAGTACACCCGTCACCGCGGTCACAGCGAGTAAGCGCCATTGGCATCTAGGGAATTCACACGAACGTCGCCGACTACGAGGCATCATTGGACGGTTTCTTCTCCACCGGCGATTCTCGCAATCTCATTGCCCGGATGATGGAGTATTTTTAGACCGTTAGTTTAGGTAGTTTTAAGCCCCTAACTTCGACGTTCCGTCCTCTTTTAGACGAGCTTCCCGACATGCACGACGGTGAGGACTCTGACACCCAGGACGGAACAGAGTGGAATAAGGCACTGTCATCGGTCAAGCGCGTCAAAAATGTGCTGTACTCGTAACTCACCAAAGCGAGTAATGTCAAGTTCCTCATTAGGAATACTGATAACCATGCCGCTCTATCGACCACCATTCTGCGTTTTCTAGACGTACGAATTTACTTACTACGGTCCTTTGGATGAAAGCGTACGACTGCGACCAGACCAAGATCCGCTTCCCGTAGACTTCGATGACCAGCTTAACCGACTAGTGACCCAAATACTACATTGATCTGAAAGACGAAGATTTACTAGAGACCACCCACACCGAATTCCAGCAGGTGTGGGTTCGGCAAGGCTTGCAGACTGAAAAAAGATGAAAATAACTATTCGAAAATTCATCGTGCCAATTACAAGCGTCTGGTCCGTCATTCGTAATTCATCCGTCGTCCATTAAAGAATATCGGCGTCCATAATGCAAAGACCTATTCCATATTCCATTTAACTGTATTAGCACCAAATTCAAAAGGACAATCAGAGTATACATAAACATAGGCTAGTTTCCTGCAAGAGAGAAGCGGTTAACAGTTTTCAATGATGCCGGCAAGACATCATGATGTTCCAAAAATATCAAATCCGTATCGCTGATCAGTAAAGAGGAAGCTTTACTAGAGACCACCTACACCGAACTCCAGCGGGTGTGGGTTCGGCAAGGCATGCAGATCCTTGAGGATTTTCTCGTTGGAGCAATTTCGACGTCAATCCATTCCTCGAGGCAGCGGAGATGTACAGTTTTATACGGGGAAGGCTGTACATGTCTACAAAGATTGTGTGAGGATTCCTGGACGCACGCTGTGGTATTGTTTCACGATCTGTTTTCAGGGATTTGTTGTTCAGGACATCACCTTCGGTTGAAATTACTCCGTCCAAAGTCCGGATTCAGGGCAGTGGCTGGGACCTGGTGCTCGTCCACATGTGGGGCCACAAAACTGATGTTGATTTTTTCAGAATAAAATTTCTTAATAACTTGAGTGGAACTCCCTGCCGGAACACTTTGGTTTGTACACATCGGATATGGCTGTTATTTCTCCAAGGCTGTGACCATTAATCCGGTTGGATTCGGTTTCACTTTACGGACATACAGCACTGCGTTTTGGATGATTTTATAGTTCATCGCGTGCCGCGCTACGTCGGTGGCCATGTTGGCATTGTGGGAAGTTGATGCTGGGTCGGCATCGAACCTTACAGACTAGTCTTTTGTGTTAAATGCCGTCATTTTCATCTGACGACGATACAGCTCACCAATCCCCAGTGTACGATTTGTCACAGCGACTCAGCTCATCAATTACCAATATACGAGTTGTCAGAGCATTTCCATCATAGCTCTCTAGATTTGTATCTAATTCCGCTTATGCCGGTGCCAGGGTCCGTGTGGTCATGTCATCCAAGTTGCCACATGAACAGGTACAATAAAAGCGTACCTGAGATACAACATATATCACGAATCGTTGGTATGTGCTTTCGAATAGGTTAACCAGAAGACTATACTGTGAAGTCATGTGGCTCTGTCACTATGACGGCACCTCTTCCCACTTCCCTTATATGTGTTGTAATCAAGGCAAATTCGGTGATACCAGTATCATTCGGCGTTTTATGGGTACTTCGTTCAAGCGATAACGGTCTTCCATGAACAGGTCCGCGTGCAGACACCCGATCAGATCGACCGAGCTACCGTTCGCCGTAGATCTTTACGGATGGGGCGTCTCGATAGAACTATGGCGCTGTCAACTGAGACGTTTTGGCTTCTCGGCCGTACGACAACATCGTCTCGATGTAGGCACGATGATTGCACGTCTTGAACGAGTCACTGATGAGCTTGTCGCTAGGCGAAATGCTGTAAAGCATATAGTGTATCAAGAGAGATTAGTCGGAGCGACCTTAGCACGACTGACGATTCGGGAATCGTCGCCAATGACGATTTTGGTAAACCCACCGGTGGCGCACGCAGCTGAGAGGCCTGTGATGGAATTGTTGCGTAGAGGTGGGCCATCCAGGGTCGAACTAGGGTTGACCGATCAAGTCATGGTGCACACGCGCACTCGAAGTGTAGAAAGGAAATAACATTTTCGGTGCGCACTGGGGTGTTAAGGCGAGAGATTGACCATCTTTGGTTCAAATCTGTCGTACGTGTTATCGTATTTAAGTTCTAGTGGAGTACATTCAAACTGGGATGCTATCCACGTTGACCAGTTAGTCCAGGGCGCGCTTGCGTACTCGAGGAGTAGTAAAGAACAGGCAGTTCGCATGGGAGTGGTCATGCAGGGTCCAAATGTGACGTGCGTGGTGTCCCATTGAAACTCTCGTGAAGTAGAGTCAAACAGAGGTGCTGTCCACTTTGAGCAATGAAGTCATATTGTGCATGCGTACTCGAGGAGTAGTAGAGAAAGGGCATGTTCGAGTGCACATGGAAGTGGACGCGCGGGAGATGAACCATCCTTAGTCCAAATGAGTCGTGCATGGTGCCGTATTGAAGCTGGGGTGAGGTAGACTAAGGGAGTGAGTGAGTAGTGGGGTTTAACGTCGTTTTCAACCTTGCTCCATTCATATCACGACGGTGCCTACATGTGCCAGAACATGAGATTGCTCACAGTTCCTATTACCCTGGAAACTGATCAGCCCATCCAGTACAGCACCCGAACTTCGGCGATCTGACGAGAACCGGTGTGTCCAACGCTATAAGCCGTGTGGTAACGTTGATCTGTAAACTATGCACATGCAGTCGGATCGTAGTTTAGAAAGGGCATTTGAGGTATGATTCGATGTGGACTTTGTGTCAATCGATCAACTTCACTTCTGTAGGTGGTTCTGTGTCTGAGCAGTAATACACGCTCCATGTACCGAGATTTACATCAGCAGTAGTATATTAACCACAGATAAGATCGGATTTGGCGGGTGGAGGTGACAGTGACGGTGGCGGTGTTGCTCAACTTATTACCGCATTGACGCCTTACCGTTGCTGAATAGCATTCATACACAGATGCCTATACCTATCCCTGAATGTCTTAAAGCCTTCACGAAATCAGATGAGAGAAGGAGAGATCAACAATAAAAATCGTTTTATTATCCCCTCCATCACATTACCCCCCAAACTGTAGGAGCCGCGTTGGGTGTGTTACATTTCAAGTAACCATCTTCTTTTCTATGTATCAGATGCATCATCGGCTGCACTTGTTCAATCAGATGTCGCCATTTGAGAAACTGTCCCTGACAAACTCTTCTTCGACCATGTTCGCTCTTGTCCGTTACACGCATTGTCTTTGCTTTGGTTCATCCCTTAGCGTCTTCGGACAGTTCAGGATACTATAACCGCAGCATGTTCTCGAAGAGCGGTTTGTGTGTGTGGTAGCCTCATGTAAGTGAGGCGTGCTTTTCCTGATGTCTTAGCGCCGGGGATCGCCTCTCATTTCAAGCGGGCAGCAGACTATACTTTTCATTGATTGACATGACTTTTTTCTGATATGGAGGAGCATGTTGGTATACGCGTGTTGTAAGTTATGTATATTATAGGCGCTGTGTCTTCATATCGATGTATACTCTTCCGGTGACGCTTAATGTCGTCGGTGATGCTGCGAGCTGGTCGCAGTGAAACATGAGTGATGCCTAAGAAGAGAACTCACTTTTTTGGATCCTATTTTAACAGCATCTATGAATACTCACTCGAGTTGATCGAAGAAGCCGGAGAAGATAACTTACAAACAGACGTACACCACAATGCTCACCCATAGCAGAAAAGCCGTCATGGCGATCTATAAGCAGTATAGCCTGCTGCCACTTGAAATGAAGGACAATTCTAGGCACCACGCCGTCATGTAAAGCAAACGTCACTTGGAAGAGGACATGGGGTCACCAGCCCCAGAGGCCCTGAAAAATGCGGTTATCATGCGAAAACAGCTATTCCAGGAGATGTTACGGCTACAGTGTCCTTGACTGTCCGAAGATGCTTAGGGATATACCAGAGTGAACGGATGACCCACAATACGTCTAACAGTTAAGAGCGAGCATTGTGGAGGAAGTGCTTGACAAAGGTAGTTTTCTGATTAGACAAATCTGATACACGGACAAGATCATGAATACGTGAGATGTAAACTCACCCAAAGCGGTTCACACAGCTTCGGTGTGATGTGATATAGGTGATAATAAAATGTGTCATATGTTGCTGATTTCTCTTTCTCTCATTTGGGATTTTACTCCCCAGCGTTATAGCCATCACCAACACCACCGCCCCACAAATCCAACAGTATCTGTGGTTTGTATAGTACTGATGACGTCAACCCCCTTTCATGGGCCCAGACACAGTCCCACCAATAGAAATGAGATCCCTCGAATCCCATCTCTACTGGTGACACGACGCCCACAGCAAATCATACATCAAATGCCCTTTCTATACTACTATCCGCCTGTGCATGGAGGACGTTACATATCAACCTCTTCAGCCCAATCGTAGTCACCCAACTCGAGCTTCAATACGACAGCATGCACGACACATTTGGACCAAGGATGGTCAATCCCTCAACCAAACACTCTCTGACAATTCCCTTTCTCTACTTCTCCTCGAGTGCACATGCACGCCATGATTTCACCGGTCAATATGGAGAGCACCGAAGATTGATTTTTCACCATGAAGGCTTCAATACGACACCACGTAAGACATATTTGGATCAAGGATGGTCAATCGATCTCTATCCCAAACACTCTCATTCCTCAATTACTTCTCGAGTGCGCGTGCACGCCATGGCTTCACCGCTTAATGTGGGAATACACCAGTTTGAGTCTACACTAGGGGAGCTTTTTTAGTACGACACACGACACATTTGGACCCTGTATGGCCTATTACTCACCCTACACTCGAAACTTGCCACCCGAAACTCTACTAATCCTCGAATGCGCATGAGTACCAGGATTTCACCGGTCACCGGAAACGGTACCTTAGTTTGACTCTACTCAAGACGGGATTCAATACGACATAAAACTCGAACCATTTAGACCGGGGATGGCCCACCTATTCCACAAAACGTCCACTACAAGCCGCGCTATGATTTTACTGGCTAAATTCAACCAACGGCTCCGAGACCCTTCCAGTTGAAATCCATGAAATCCACACACCATATAGTTTACTCCCCCAAAAATCCTAGTGCGGCATATGCTGTATGTGTAAAGTCCGTTTTTCCGCATTTTTTTATTTTTTTTATTTTTTAGGAAATGTCCAGATTTTTGCCAGGTCCGAGTTTTCCCATCTTCACAAGTCCAGATAATTCCTAAATCCTCCAAGAGGGTTTACCTGGACATTTTTGGTGATTCGAATGTATTCTTGAGTCGATGCCTCCATTATACAATCCCTTACATTTCACCCCATGCACGCTTGTTCAGTATCCCAAGCCTGTGGTTTTTGCTTCGACTTCCGATGTCGATTTCAGTTTGACATCAAAGCATTTTGACCTGCGATGAAATTCAAACCTGTCACATCTCATACCTCGCAGCGGATTGGCTTAATCGACTAGCTTAGCGCGCACACTGATTGGGTTGATTTAGAGGAAACCCCTTTATCTGTTAAAATCCAGAACTCGGTTGGTTAACTGATCGATACAATGGCTCGCGAAGATGAGTTTTTCATTCACTCGCGTTCCCAAGATTCACCTAGCGCGAAGGATCCGGATGTGTGCGGTGACCCGGATGTTGCGTGCGATGAAGTCACTTCAGGCGATGATCTCAGTTCTGGCGATGACCTCACGTGACCTTTAATTTACGGCCTCCAGCCTGACCAAATCGCCTCTCAATAACAAGGAATTTAGCTTTTACTCCTCAAGGGCCCCTTCGGACGGGTGACATTGCATGGTTCGGACTTGGAGGATACCATTTGCTGGAATGCAGAAATCCATATCCCTATAACGGAGAAATCTCCAAAGCCTTCATGTTCACAGTGTGTTATTCCTCACAACATTGAGAGTTTGTTTTTCTTTTATTTACATTCCTGTATAAAACTTATCATTCTGAGCCACGGGTAAAGTGTTATCCATTTTTGTCGGGTTTTCTTAGGGTAAACCCTACTCTGTTATTACTTTTCAGTTTTGTATTTTTTCTTCTGCACATGTGTAGTTTTGATCTCCCGCCCGGAGACTGTTCTCATTTGATGCCCCTTACAGCATTCATAAAAATACCGTTCTTCTGTCTGACAGTCATTTTCACATATGCAATGCACGGTATAGCTTGTGCATTGAACGTGATAATTTGTACATTATCGCAGTAAATTGTATCTTTACAATTTCTTTTAAAATTTGCCTTTCCAATCTATTTTATCCAGTATCATTTGTTACGGCGGGAAGGGTACGCCGTAGTCATTCTCCAGGCGTAACCACATAGCGGGTTTTGCGGATACAAATTATGTACGTGTATCCACATTTTAAAATCACCGAAAACAAGGAATTTCAAATTGTGGATACACATGTTTTTGGTGATGTATCCACATTTTTACTCCCACCTTACTTGATCAATTATCAGCATGAGAACTGAATAAACTTGCGGCAAAACTCTGGTAGAAATTTTGGCGAAAGTTTTTTGGGCATGTCAGATTTCGTCATTTTTTCACGTGTCTGACGTGTCTGCTTCGTCGATCTTCTTCAACAAAACGAAACAGGAACGACTGACAGTTTTGCACAAAGCCCTTATAACATATTTGATTATCGTTACAAAGAATAAAAATATATCTCGATCCCTTCGCACGATGAACTTTCATCCCAAATCTGAATTTACAAGTAATCGTGAATTTGATTTGCTGAACATTACATATTGGCCCCGCCCACACGTTATTCAACCAATCAGTACAATTTTTAATGAAACTGTAAACTATACTCGTACCTAGCCCTCAACTCACACGCACCGTTGGGGTCTAGTAAGCGACAGGCATTTTGTATTCTCTGATTGGCTGAATTACCGGTCTAAATCTAGACCGGTAAATAGACCAATGTCAATATGTGTTGTTGTTGTTGTTGTTCGTGTGTATCTAGTGACCAGTACTCGTCTATGGTGCGATAAAGGGCCTTGAGCGCTACGGCCACCAACCCACCAAGTATTATATAGATCCTTTGTAAGATTTGATGAGCGATGAGCGGTTATGGTAGGTTTCCTAAATAAAGCCAACCTCCCCACAGCGCATGCTCCATTTCGCAGGCTCCAATAACATCCCTGCCTCCAATAGCGGAAGTTGACCTTTACTACGTTGCTATGACGTATAGGGGAAACCAACCAACGCACGGTTCAGTTTGAATCCGACCAAACAACTCCTTTAGTGTTGCACATGAGCGAACTACTTTTCATATGCTCTGTCCAGATAAACAGGGAAAATTATCTCCAGATAATTCTTTTTAACGCTAGGTCAACGGAGGTATTATGCAGACTTGAAAAGTAATCAAAATTTTCGTTAAACATCTATTTTACTATATATGATGTCACTGCCGGCGATGTGCGCGAAGGCCCCGAATCCGGTCCAAAAATCTGACTGGTGGCTGGGGTGTTATTAGACCCCCAGCGAGGTGGTTGAAATAAAGCCCTCGCTTCTACGACTACCACGACGTCCAGCAAGACGGTACATCTTCGGAAAATTTATGACCTATTCCAAGGTTCTTAGCGTGACATGTACATGATCAGGTCAGGGGATTTGCAGCATTTCTGTTCTTCATTCAATACATAGTACTGTTCATACGCCCTATGGTAGATATGTACTTTTGTTGCTAACATTATGCAAGTTTTGTTGTTAAAAAAATAAAACTGAACGTACTTGTAGGCCTACTCGTTTGAAGCAGCAGACATTATAAATTTAGTTGACCTAGATTCTGCATTGAAGATCAACCATTGAAACGCGGAAAACAACGAATTACGTCAATTATACAGTATTTTCGCCTGCATGTTGTCTGATCGTACTAGTCTTGTTTATCTGATGATGCTAAACAATAATGATCTTGTGAACTTTGGGATAGGCCTAGGTCATAAATTTTCTGAAGATGTACCATTTTGCCGACGGCCAAACAAGCATGGAGGGGCATGGTGGGTGGAGAATACCACGGGCCAATCACTGTGCAGTGCTGATTTAAAATGTCTGTCGATAACTAGTCTCCATAGAGCGATAGCGAATTGGAGCTGGGTACGAGTCTAACTGTAAACAAGATCGGCTCGTTTTCTGGATTTATAGTTTTTCTTTCCCATCCATATGAATTTAAAAAATAATTCGGCATTTCTGAGAAACCGTGATTATTTAACATTTAAAATAGCACTGTGAGTATGACAGTATCTTGTTTTATAGCCAAGAATTGTTAGAAAAAGGATCGTTGAGTAGGAGAATGGCGAATTTTCGGAACATGTCGGCGATTGCGGTGTCTGAAGATTTTCTTGTCTGGATGTACTTTTAGTAGATTCATTTTCATTTACAATATGGAAATTATATAAATGTGGATACAAGTTGGATACATCTCTTATATAGTATGCGTATCCACATTTTACAAAAATCGAAGTGAATACACATCCTAAAGAGAGATGTATCCACAAAAACCCGCTAAATTGTGGTTACTCCATTCTTCACGGTGCATCGACAACCGATCCATGGAACTTTTGTTGGAATCGTCCTCAATGCGTTTTTGATACACACAGCTGGTGGCGCTAATTTTTGTCTAAAAAGCGCCAAACTGACAATTTCTTACAGTCTACATACTGAATTATCAGATAAAGAATAATCAAGGCTCACAGATAAACACAACGAGACTTACCGTGGTTCAAACCTGCCGGTGGATTTACAGTTGACATTTTCTCTTGTTGCAAAATTAATACACCTTTAACCAAAATCATATTTAGACTGAATATTTCAGAATTATTTGTTGTTCAAAATAGCTAAAATTGGTTTTGGTTAAAGGTATCCTATTTTTGTAACAAAAGAAAATCTGCACCGAAAAGTGCATAAAAATACGAAAATAAGCCAATGTACCTTTGATGCGCCATAAATCCGTTTTCGTGCATCTGCACCCCTTCATTATTTCGTGTCTTATAATTCAGCATGTATAGGCTGTACAAAATGGTCCATTTCATATCATTTTGATAAAAATGAAAGTTTGGCCCTACAAACCGAACAGCTTGAGGACGATTACCTCTGTAAAGCGAACACCACCTCTCCTCCCCCGCCCCCCCCCCCCTTTAAATGATCACAAATATAGGAGTAATACGCCCCTCTGATGCAAGTAAGCCCGACATCAATACTTTACGTACTTTGATTTTAAACTCTGATAGCTAATACAAGTATAGTCTATGGAATTTTGAAAAACACTTGATGCTGGTGGTTTAATTCTTTTCCACATTATACCGTCCCTGAAAATATCGCGAGATATGACGGAGTGACTTTGCTCCTTCATTATGCCAAGCTTAGTTATATTAATTCATCAAGAAGTTTAATGGTTAAGCATTAATGACTTTATTGGTATAACCCGACTTTGTCTGGGTCAGCTTGCCATTTTGAATATTAAAATCCCCGGGCTAGCATTATGTCTATTGCGATAATACGAGTTGGTACTGACATACTTGAAACATTTGCTAACATTGCATATTCATCTCGTAGTCAGCAGTGAAGCATCAGCATAACCTGTCACAACAAGAAACCTTGTACGTCCCAGCATAGTTGGCAAAGTAAAGAGATAAACGTGCAGGTGATACACTTGTGATCGGCCTGTATATTAACTGACGGTCATATCGGGCATTCATTTTTGTTCCGACAAAAGGTTACCAGTTGATCCAGGTGCATGCATTTCAAATAGTTGAACAAGAGTATATTTTTTCATGGTTGGTAGCCTACTTTTGGGTGCATTAAGTGAAAGAAGCTTTAATTGACACCTTAACACACATGTACTGAATCTTATATCTCGAGTACACCGCCACACCATCTTCGTATATCAAGTCGAAAATCAAAGGCATAACTTCGCTACTGATCTTGATAGATCAGGGTATCAGTTCTCTTCAGAATTAGGGGTGTACATTTCATCTAGCAGACAAATCAGAACGGTCACACGCGAAGTCTGTCTGGTGACTTTATATCCTCAACGAATATGATCAACGTCATCTTCAAGCCTATAACGAAGACAGAAAGATATTATTTGTCACGATTAATAGCGCTTCGATCCACTTCGAAAACCCTGAGATCTGCCGAACTACGATACTGCAAAATTTGTGAGAAAGGTTAGGTTAGGTTAGGTAAGGTTAGGTTAGGTAAGGTTAGGTTAGGTTAGGTTAGGTTAGGTAAGGTTAGGTTAGGTTAGGTAACGTTAGGTTAGGTTAGGTTAGGTAAGGTTAGGTTAGGTAAGGTTAGGTTAGGTTAGGTTAGGTTAGGTATCTGCGAGCAAAATGCATTCTCGTAGCATCAGATTGTATACCTCGGACGGTTAGACATACTGTGTTACACCGACATATACTGTGTTACTGTGTTACATATTGTGTTACACCGACATACTTTGTTACACCGACATATACTGTGTTACTGTGTTACACTGACATACTGTGTTACACCGACATAATCTGTTACACCGACATACTCTTTTACACCGACATATACTGTGTTACAGTGTTACACTGAAATACTCTGTTACACCGACATATACTGTGTTACACTGACACACTGTGTTACACCGACATATACTGTGTTACTGTGTTGCACTGACATAATGTGTTACACCGACATATACTGTGTTACACTGACATACTGTGTTACACCGACATATTGTGTTACACCGACATACTTTGTTACACCGACATATACTGTGTTACTGTGTTACACTGACATACTGTGTTACACCGACATAATGTGCTAAACCGACATACTCTGTTACACCAACATAAACTGTGTTACTGTGTTACACTGACATACTCTGTTACACCGACACATACTGTGTTACACCGACATATACGGTGTTACTGTGTTACACTGACATACTATGTTACACTGACATACTGTGTTACTGTGTTACACCTATTTATCTCCTGTCAAGTTCAATGAAAGCTTTTAGTGTCGAAATTCTGTAAACTGCATGTGGTATTCTTCAGGGCTCCATCTAGGTCCGATTCTGTTTTTTTTTCTTGGGTCCATCCATCTCCTTGATATCTTGCTTTACGCTGATGACACCAGTGCCATTTTTTTTTCAGACATAGACTATAAATTATTACAACCATACCACACGAATTAGAAAATCTGCATGTATGGTTTTCGTGTAACAAACTTTCCCTAAACATAAGCAAACTAAATTCATGTTTATACGGTCAAGTAAACGATGTAATAAGAACATCCCGAGGTTAACTATTAACCATGAAACGATCGAAGGATCGAAATTTTAATTTTTTTAAGAGTCTGCATTAGTAATAAGCTTAATTGACTGACACATGTAACAGAAATTGCTAAGAAACTTACTGGATATAGGTACAACGTGAATAAGAAAACTTTATTTTATATTATTCTCTATTTTTTCCGTATGTGGGACATACCTACACAATCAACCATAACACACTGAAAATCATTCAAAAAACGAGCACTTCATGTATTAACTCTATCCATAAGACTTGAACACACTGATCCTTTTTCCCATCATCTCAAAATCCTGACGCTGACGAAACGTATATTTAGTTTTTGCAACCTGTCCGAAAGTTCATCAAACATCCTTCTATTTTGCCGACTAGCGTCACATGTACACCGCTATGCCACTCGCAATTCAAATAATAATTTATCACGACCGTTTTATTATTCTGCAAAAATTAAACGCTCAAGACTGTGAAACAAATTACCTACACGAATGAAAGCAATAAATTATATCTCTCTTTTTTTAAATCGCATCTCAAAATTCATTTCCTACACTGTCAACAATACACTGCAATCGTTTGTTACATTTTTAGGTCGGGACGACCGTGAAGAGTATTCTTATATAACAAGCCCTGCATAGTGTTAATTCCGCTGGTTATTTTCTGAACCCGTTAAACTATGCACATCTGTAGTTCTATATTCTGTGTTTGCATATATTATGCTTGAACTGGTGAATGAATTGAAAATTGACTTGAAATTAGGCCGAGCTTCCTCCAACTCTTCAGTCACGTCCTCGGTTAATTTCTAACAGATTTTCTGGTTGGATTTAAGCCCAACGCATGCAGCGAACATTTTGTTGTTTCAGAACAAAAACATTGTTCCGAACTTTTTTTGTCTGCCGTGTGCAGGGCCCAAAACAGGAAAACATCTGTTCGGAATAAATGCTCGTGAAATCAAACTTGCGAACTTGTTTTCGCCTGAAGCAAGTTTTTGTCGTCTGTGTTCGGTGACTGCGAACATTTCTCGGGACATCTTTCATCTATTAACCGATCAACTGGCGAGCCGCGCCCATGTGACAAAGGATTGCACCCAAGGCTACATATACTTGATGCGCTGGTGGTTTGTTTCGAGATGAAATGTTCGCTGTGTGCGGAAAACAAGAACAAAAAACATGCAAAATCACGAAACAATGTTCGCTGTGTGCGTTGGGCTTCAGATATTTTTCGCATCAAAGAAGCGGATTTAGCGCGACCACGGGGCAGCACTGATAACTTTTCGGCAGTTCTGCAACACTTTAAAGGTCAACCCAAACGGAATTTTTCTTTGTCTAAAAATCCTAAAAAATCATAGTTCACACGTAATATGAGAGCAAAGTGAGCTTTTTCACACTTTCACAGCTGGGTTGATGACGTCACGCAGGGCAATTGCCTGAGAAAAAATAGCGGATAACATGGAAAGCGAGTGCAGTTAGAGCTCCGATTCAGATGTCGATTCGAGCGATATCAGCTCCTTAGATGGAAATATTTTTCGCCAAGAAGATGAAATAAACATAGAGGAGGATGATGCCGGGCAAAATAACAGTTGTTTGAAGACCAACGACGGAATTCAGCCCTATCAATTTGAGCCGTACAGCTCCGACTCTGACAGTGACAACCATTCTGACAACGTGGACCTCGACGACGACAGGATTCGGAGCGGTCGTTCGTTGAATACAGATTGGTTTGCAACTTGACTGGACACTTTATTATCGTCATCTATAAGACCAAATGTCAGTATATTTCAACTGTATTGAATGTAGAACGATTCTGTGATGTAAAGAACGAGCACGTTTGTATTGTTGTTGTTGTTACTGGCCCAGACAGCCTTTTCGAAGGGATAAACTCCAGGATTCGACAGAATGCACAGTAAACTGTTGATAACTCTACAGATATACGTCCGATTTGAATTCTGTTTGTTTTCCCATAATCCCCATGAAATACCAATTTCAGAATCATATAGTTTGATAAAAAGCTTTGGACATTCATGGCGAAAAGTAAGCCGTGGTGAGTGGGTGTCGAAACGACGTGACGGATCGGCATTCACATTTGCTCAATTTTCGACAAATTACTTCAATTAAATTGAAATCGAATGATATTCCCACAATCTCAAATGTCAAAGGATTATGCAAGTATTATTATGACTTCTGTATCTACAGCCATTCACTCCAATTGGTGTTCAGAACCAATAGGTGTTCAGAAAGAAAAAAAAAACAAGAAAAGGTGACCGGTTTGCCCGATCACTGTACGACTTTGTCGTTGTCTGATCAACATGCACTCTCACACTTGTAGGTATACTGAACCCAGCCCCTGTTTCATAATGTAGTTTAAAGGGGAAACAAAAGGAAGTAAGTCTGCCTATTAAGAAATACTTGAAATAATTTTTTCATTTTTTTTTATTATTTTTTTTATTTACTTATCAAACGTATATATATTTAAGAAAGATCATTTCATTATTATTAAATAGTACATATGAAACAGAGACTCATCCAGTCTAACTTGTAGGTGCTCAAGCAACAAATGCCACATCATGGATAGCATTCTGTGCGTTCATCGGGGACGCGAGAGCGAGCAGGGCGTGTACAGCCGTCTCCCTGCCCGAGGCCTCGCTTGCAGGCAAGGTTCGTTCAGCCGATGTCCGTGGTACGATTGCCCTCCTTGCCCGATTTCTTTGCCGTCACATTCTGATAGTTCTTAGGTTTGATAGTTGGAATAGCTGTTCTCTTTAGTTTTGGTTTGTATCCGAATTCAACTGCTACGCTGTAGAGGTCCTCGAATGATGTCTTTCTGTCAAAATGTGCTGAGCAAATTATACGAGTACTGGCTCGGGCCCTCTTTCCACACCCTCGTGTTGCGTACAAATTTCGTCCAATTTGCAGCGATTTTCTCGTCTTTAGGCCACAAATGATTACTAACTCCGTCATCTGTAGTAAAACTGCAACCTCCCACTACACAACGTCGCGGCATATTTAACAAATGATGCCCCGATACTCCGAAAATCTCCAGAAATCAGCAGCTACTTATGACTGGTATACGGCTTTAACATAGAGAATACAAGACGGCTGTTCCCTCCGTGACGTCACAGCTGGAATTGACAGGAGAGCGATTTTCACCTTTCAAACGGCAATATCTCGCCAACCAGACAGCACAAAATTATTAAAAAAATATCATTATTTCCAGAATCGAAAGGACTATTTTTCTATATTTTTGACCTCAGATCGTTTGGGTTGACCTTTAAATACCTCACGCGTATTTGTTCGCCTGATGTGAGCGAGTTTATCTCTGTTTTGTAATGGAACCATAACTGACCCCGTTTTCTGTTTAGAGTGACACAGATGTACATTTCATTGACCCTGCCGAGGTCAACTTATGAGGCGAACAGCGCAAGCGCCGCATACATACGTTGCACCTAATAAGGAAGTTTTATGCGTGACCCGAATCGACCTCCTCATAACGCATGGTCCGTTTCACAGGCTCACTTCACTTATGTCTCTGTCCCCAATAGAGGAAGTCGACCTTTACGATGTAGCTATGACGTGTACGGACACCCCCCGCACTCACCGCATCGTTTAAGTCCGACCGAATAACTCCTTTAGTTTTGAACATGAGCGAACTACTTTTCATATACTCGCCCCATATAATCAGCGGAAATAATCTCAGATCATTCCTCTAAACGCCATGTGAACAATGGTATAATGCAGAATTGAAAAGTGATCTGAACTTTCCACAAACATCGCTTTTGCTATATATGATGTCACTTCCGGCGGTATTGTTGCTCGGGCGGGAATCCTGTCGGAAAATATAACCGGTGGCTGAGGTATCATTATTCCCCAGTGAGGTGGTTGGACCCGAAATATACTGCTGCTGTTCATTTAAATCACTCACAAGATTTGAAAATGAGGTTAAAACGCTCGTAACAGGCGAAGAATGAAATGGCCGAATATTTTTTTTTATTTTTAACCGGGAGATGATACCTGCGCTGCATCGTGACCGTTTTTGAGGCGATAAATCTCTAACCCAGCTAGACATTCTGTCAGAAATTAATCGTCGTTGTGGCTGAAGGGTTAGTAGAGAAAGCTCGAACTAGTATAGGCATTTAAAAGGTCCGAATAGATGGTAAATATCTGAGACTATTTAACCAGGCTATTTAACCGGATACATGCCGATGCTTTGTCGCTCGTATTGGGATTTCCGTATCGACGGTAAACAAACCCCAATTTCGAAAGAGCTGGCCCTCTCAGACTGATGTATTAAAACAGAAACGAGAAAATGAAAAAAACCACTATGTAGTTCAAATCTGATAACGGTATAGACTTTATCTGGTGTATTCATGCGTTAAGTGCGTATTAACGCTCTCACGCGTGTTAAGGCCCTACTTGACCATTTACCTCTGTGACGTCACAGTCACATGACCGGAGGTAACCTTTGATCCTGGCCGAAAATGACGTTTTACCCTGCGCATGAACACAAACAGTATCGGAAACATCATTGCACAGTGTTAAAGGTTACGTTCGGTCAGGATCAACAGTCAGTCACTTCCGGTCACGTGACTGTGACGTCACAGAGGCCAAATTTCGAGTAGAAAGTTAATACGCAATCTAGGTGAACATGTAAAACAAGTCAGAGCAAGCTTCATCAATTTGGGGGCAACATGTTTTGGTGAAGAACGATAGGTCATGAAAGTGTGTGTAGGGCAGTAAATGCATTGGATGTTATACGGTACGGTGTACATACACAATTCTTTATTACTTGGCTACGGTATCGTATAATTTCTTTCGCAGAAGATATACATGCAAGATGTCAGTCACGTCTATCCGTCTATTGTTCCTGAATGTCGGGACAAGTTGGAGCTTGGCTCGGGATCAAGCAAGTCTCAACATTTATAAGTGAAGGGGCGATATGTCGTCACAGTACATGTAGAGCACCGAATAGATCTGAAGCCATACGGTATACATACAACCTTCATAACAACATTGCTAGCAATATAGACCCTTTAGTATTATACTACAATCTATAATATGTACGTGTCAGGGATTAGCACTGATAAGGCTGAACAGAAAGAGGAGAGGAGAGAGAGAGAGAGAGAGAGAATTAAGGTTTAACGTCGCGTTCAGCAATATTTCAGCTATATAGCGCCGATAAGGCTGAGCAGGCCTTGTATGTGCCCTATCCAACGAGAGAGTGGAATCCCCGTGACACTTTCGTACCAGCAGTGTCGTTGAGATGGCTAAGAATGTCCTGACGGAGAGTGTCCCTTTTCATATCATTTCCTATCAATCTTAATAAATTAATATCCTATCAATGCTCCCCAATCGTACATGTCGCTATGTAGGATCTTACGTATTTCAATTGAATTTGGTGTTCTGAGCGCCCATACCATGGATATTTAATAGCAATATGACATCATGGTCGCATCTCGACTCATCCATTTGCAGTCGGGGAGGGGAGATAGGTTCACTATGTCCATTTACCCTAATGCTTACACCAAAGATCAGTCCATATATTTACCCCGTATTATGGCGCCACAATGTCGGGACCGCGGCAACATGAAAAGACACCCCGTCAGCGAGCCGGCTAATTCGACTGAGCCAACCAAAAATTCTTTGTCATCAATGTTCCCTTCAAAGCACTATGAAACGTTCTCGGGATTGGTTAACACGCGAGTTAATGCAAGCCCGTTAGATCCTACAAGCGACAGTATCCAAATGGGGAGCAGATAGGATTTAATTTTAATTAGATTGATTTCCTATGAAACCTAAAGACGGACAGTTATCTTGAAGGTGGAGAAAAATGTCCTAACTGGGTTAGATGATAGGAACTGAACACTCTTAGCCACCGGACATTCTAAGCCCCACACCGGCACCGGAGCATGGTGCGTTAATCGTCTCGGTCGGCCACGCCAGAGGGCAATATCTCCAACCTTAATCACTGTCGCTCTTTAAAGTCGAAGGTATGAAAATGTGCTTCCGGTGACTAATCGCCTCGCTTTCGCTTTTCGTAAAGGTTCTCGAAATTATTTTAAATAATAAATTGCATCATCCGAACGAATGGCACGATCATACGTATGGAAACTTCTGCTCGTAGCCATGCGGTAACGGGTGCTATCTGAGTGTAATAGGGCGTTTCCCAAATGGGTACATACGACTGGTCCCGTTACATCCGGCATCGGTGCAATCACATTCATACAACGAAGACACACCTCCAGAAAGCGATCGATTGAAATGATCCCATGGTGGGCCTCGAAGTGCCCCCATCACAAAATAAAAAGCATATCATTTTCTTGTGGTCTGCCGCCGATTTTATTTTGTTTTCAAATATGTTAGGCCGTTTGTAATATGATTTTTCTTAAGATAAACAAAGAAGCATGCTCCACTAGAGTGAGAAATAAAATAGCTAATTCGCGCAACTTCGTTTTGGTCTCACGTAGACTCCCCGAGTCCTGCGCCTCGTGAAACTGACATGTCTGCATGTCTGAGAAATATTTGAATACAGATAATTTCATTGGCTCGTTTAAATGGGGCCGACATTTGACCTCATGCTTTGGGAACAACTTTCGAACTGGATTATCTCCCTCTAGATAGATGGCGCCGGGTGAAATACATGCCGAATCACAGCGAAAACCTAAGGGTAGTGTTAAGTGAAACGTGAAATGCCCTTAGCAAGCTAAGATGAATAAATTGAGGAACCATTCTACAATATTTGTTCCAAAACTATTTTATGAGTGGGAATATCTATATCTATTTTGAACATATGAACCAATAGCTTCTTGTAACATCATTTTCTTAATTACTTAAAAATAATTGGGAGGGCCTTTGGAACTCATCGGAAGTTTCCCGCACCAATTAAACGCAACATTAAAAGAGTGGCGTACTGAGAAGAAGTCACATGACCCCACAGACAAATATACTGACTGCATATTTCAAAGGCGCCTCTAGTGGAATAAGGGAGATAAAACCCTTTCCGAACAAGGCAACACCAAGAATGGAAGGGACTAGAGACAGGGGTATTTCATCCAAAGAGGAAGTATAGGCAAAGGAGTAGGGCTGGGCATGAACAACCGGAAGTGGAACGCTGTGCCGAGAACTATAGGGATTGGAAGTATGGAGATTTCTCCCAACGGCATACCTCGACCCCGGCTGGGCAAGCGCAACGGGAAGTGGAACGCTGTACCTTCAATAAGAGCATTTAACGACATGGGGATTTCAACCAACGAGATATCTCAACCCAGGTTTCCGCCCTAGAGTAGTATGGGAGAGTTTCATTTAATGTCACACTTCAGTTTATCTCACTTATATGACGACAGCCAGTTTCAGAGGTACAGGAAACCGGATTATCCAGAGAGAACCACCGACCATCGGCAAGTAACTGGCACACATTCACACATGCACCAGTGGGGCTCGAACCCGTGCCGGTTTAGCGGTGTGAAGCTAGCGATCTCAAGCGAAACGCCTTAGACCACTCGTCCACCGAGGGCCTATCAGAGTAGTGTGTGGGGCGGTAGGGCTGTGCATGCGCAACCGGAAGCAGAACGCTGTACCGAGAACTATAGGGACTAGAGACATGAGGATTTCACCGTACGTGAAGCCTAAGGTGGGAAGCGAAGTTAGACTGCATTTACATGTACATGGTACAACCATGTTGTAGGCTATTAATACCCACATTGAAGTGAGCAAGGACACCGGATACCGATTTCTAAAGGTGCCCCCAATGCATGTGCGAAATTATGAGTCAAATCGGACACTGGTCTTGCAGGACACTTCCAACCACCACTGTGACGGCTTAGAATGTCCGCTAAGCTAACAGTGTCCTACCCTATAAAGTGGCATTCTTAGTCTCCACACCGGCGATACACGTTCGAATCCCAAAAGTGTCAAATGGATTCTCCTCTCTCGCTGCATAGGGCGCACACACCAAACCTGTTCAACCTTGTCATTGCTATTCCCCGGTAAGAACTATAGGTATACACCATACCATAATCGTATAATACTAAAGGGTCCATATTGAGTTGTCATATAATAATAAAGGGCGTGTTCATACCGTATAACTCTGAATTCATTCACTGCCCTTCACGCACTTTGATGACGTATCGCCCCTTCACCAAATCATGGTGAGACTCATTTGCACCCGAACTGATGACGTCGCAAGAATGTCCAGACAAGCCCTAACATTCAGAAATGACCGACGGACGTCGTGACCGCCATCTTGCATGTTAATATTCTGCGAGAGGCATGATGAAAGCAATATGCGTAGACCATAATATAATACTAACGGGTCAATACTGCGTAGCCATTTAATAATAAAGGATTTATGTATGCCGTATAACTCCCAATGCATTCCCTGACCTACAGACATTTTGATGACGTATCGCTCTTCACCAGCACGAATTGTGCGAATGAGAATTGTTTGCCCCCAAATTAATGAAGCAAGCTACGATATGTGCTGACATGATCATATAGAATGCCTTCAAACCCTCTTCTTGGCCTTTGATCTCTGTGACATCACAGTCTCTTTACCGGAAAATACATTTGACCCTAACCGGAAGTGACATTTGACGCTGCGCAACGGTGTTTCTGGTACTATTTGTGCGCATGCACAGGGTCAAAGATCACTTTCGGTCAGGGTCAAAGATGGCGTCACATAGGTCACCAACTTGCGCACTGGGCTGATGCGCAGGCGCGGGCTGGCGAATTCTATCCTAGCACATAATCGCTCTCTAATGTGTGGAGGCGGGAGATTATGTCCCCTTCTAGTTCGGAACAGCCTCTTTACTCGAGATGACGTCATAAATCTGAAGAAGTCCGTTATTTTTATGGGACCAGGTCCGAAGGACCAAGATCCCCATTCGGAATCGTTCGGATTCACTATTATTATTCATTTATCCATTGTGTTTCTGTCCCCGATATCTCCAGAACGGCTTGACCCACAAACTTGAAACTTCGTCAGTTGATAGTAGACCTTCGGGAAAAATGCATATTTCAAGTGAGCTCTGATTGTCGGCCGTATTGGAAAAACCTCAAACCTCTTCTCCCCCTGAAGCATTGAAGCATTGAAACTTCGCATACATAATCTACGGGTCAGAGTCTCTAATTTTTTCTACAGGGTTTGTTAATCCGTGAAGAAAGATGGCCACCATCGATCAATGAATGTGTTCGGATTTTCAAGTAACGGGTTTGGACGAAGACAGTTACGAAATATATGCTATATGATATGACGCTCAAGAATATGCAAAAATTCAGTCATAGGTCACGTAGTTTGGCCGCCATCTTGAATTTTGTGAGAAGCTTGACAAATTTTGCAATGGTTTATTTTCTTGAACCCTGGCAAGTTCATATTTCTAGGCTGCTGCGATATATCGGGAATGCCATGGTCTGTTGCACTGAAAGCAATACAGGTGATTTGCTGAATGTTTTGGCGGCCATCTTGGATTTTACCCAAAACCTTCTAAGACCTTCTCCTCTGAAACCGTTGAACCGATTGATTCGAAACTTTGATTGAGATGACCAATGGATCGAGGTCTATCGACGTTATATTAAGTTACGAAGCATATGCCTTATGATGTGACGATCACGTATATGAAAAAAATGCTCCTGGGTCACGTGGTTTGGTCTCCATCATGAATTGTGGTTAAAAATTTACAAAATCTGCAAACGCATATTCTTTTGAACCCTGACAGGTACAGATTTCTAGGCTGATGCAATATATTGAGAAGGCCATAGTCTGTTGCACTGCAAGCAAATAATGTTGATTGGTTGAACGGTTTGGCGGCCATATTGGATTTATCTCAAAATTTTTAAAAGAGGGCGCTGTTCTGAATAACAGACTACTAAGAGGAGTTTGGACTCCATCTGTGGCATATCAACCCATCTCAACAAGACCTAAAAGTTGGCATCATTTGTTCCGATCCGTGATGCCACAGGGCGCTGTTCTGAACAACATCCTGACCAACAGACTTGGCTGATTTAGAGACTACCAACAGGAGTTGGGCGATTGCCTGCGTACGTGATCCTTGGTCAGGTACCAGACCTGGTCCAGTCCATCTGCTGCTCGCAGCGCCAATTATTCTTGTTTTGGTTTCGAAATACATCTATTTGAGTTTAATAGCTGTAAATTTAATTCACGATACTCATTAACAAAGACAACAGACTGGTCTGTATGGTGTTCCATTTCGGCCATTTTTGCGTCGCAGGCGACGGGAAGGGCGACGTCGCCCACGACGTCGCCCTTCCCTTCGCCCTTCCCGTCGCGTTCTTATAATGTTAAGAGATAGAACGCGACGCGACGTCGCCCTTTTTAAACGCGACATCGCCCACGACCTTCCCGTCGCGCGTCGCTTTAATCAACACGACGCGATGGGCGACGTCGTCCACGACGTCGCTCGCGACGTCGCCCATCCCGCCGCCCTTCCCGTCGCGTTCTTATAATGTTAAGAGATAGAACGCGACGCGACGTCGCCCGCAACGTCGTCCTTCCCGTCGCCTTCCGGTATTTTAGGACAAAATCGATCTGCGCATGCTTAGGGAGCAGATATTGCGATGTGGATCGTATGGCGAGGCCGTCATTTCATGAATGATCTCTGCCACTATCGATGAAGAAAATGTCAGCGTAAATGAATAATGATTATCCTGCATTATCGTATAGCTTTTAAATGGTGTTAAATATTAGTCCATGCTTGGAATGATGCCTGTTATGAAGTTATCTCTCGGAAAGTCTGCAACTCGCTGTGTTGTGCTGTACAAATTATATCTTCGCTTCCAAAAAATATACGCAACCCCCACATCCGTACATCGTCTTGAATTTCTTTATTCCCATTGGATTGACGAGTGTATGTGTGTGTGGATTTTCTGTGTGCTTTTATGTGTTTGTGTTTTTCAGTTGTTCTTACAGTATACCTCATTATGTGACCACATTTACCAGGCCGTTGAAAATATCCTTTTATTTACTGCTGTCCAACACTGTATACCGTTACTTAACCTGTCACGTCCCGACAGATTGTAGTGCAGATCTATAAGCTTTCAATTTAGCGGAGAGAGATAGTCCCATAACTCTCAAAAAGAAAAAAAAAGAAAATTATGATGGAATTGAAGTTATTTTGTTCTTTCTACTCTTTCTAAGAACTGACTGAAGAATATTAGTACTTCTGCACTCTTTAAATCGTCCGGCATTTCCACGATCGTTCTAGACGATTGAACTTAAAATTCAGGACGAGTTCTTGGAGTTCGAGTAAGTTGCTCTTAACTGCAGAGATTCTTTCCTCATTTTCAAGAAAAAAAAATCATCCTTGAAACACAATTGTCGTCAAATGGCCTGAATAAAACCTGGAACAAAATCCATGAATTATTTTAAGAGTGCATATCAACGAGATTTGAATTTTTCTTGAAATTGAGGAAAGAACCCCTGCAGTTACAAGGACGTAGACAAGTTTTCAGATTTGGGGCGGGGGGGGGGAGCTATACTATGACAGCACAATAAGGCGAGGGTCCAGGGGCCGCCTAGGCCCCGGAAGCTCCAGGATCCCAGTTGACTGGAGATGCGTTCTTGGCCTTTCCCAGTGAATAAAACTCGACATTAAAACGCACACGTTGTAACCAGTTTTTTTTGTCTTTTCTTGCTTTTATATGTGGGTATTTTCTTTCCAGGGTTATTAAACCTCAAACTTGGTCAACACAAAAAACGTTGTGCAAACTAATTAGCTCAGCGACTCATCCAGGTTGTGGTTTTGGAGGGAATACGTGTTTTGTCCTTGGAGGGAATTTATACAGTAGTTTTGTGGGTTCCGAATCACGGTGACTTGCAGATCACTTTCCTAATGAACGCCTTATATTTCTTGCAATAAAGCATCTGTGTAAATCTTTTCTATTTTTATTGGAACGTCTGTTTCTGTGGACCCAAATAAATGTCGAACAACCGACCTGCGCTGTTTGTTTCTCGGTCAATTCGGCATGGTAATGCTTCCGGTACCACGCAATGGCAAATTCACGCTGGGACAAAAACGCGTGTGATTTTTTAAGTGTTGAATCTACGAGAAATTAAATGGCTTTAAGTGGTAATTTCAGTATTCTTTTCGGTGACTGAATCATATTAATGGTCAAACACAATATCTAATGATTTGCGATAACCCTTAACTCGCCAGCATTGTAACATAATGCGGCATTAGAGATGTCAATTCCGGATTACGAATTGTGACATTGAAGACTGCACACGGACAAATGTCTCTTGGGCAAAGTTATTGCTTTAGAATAATTTTAAGTCACAGAACGGGATAGTCTTCACCCCCTTCACTCGCCTATTGGGATATTGGTGATAGATGACCACTCAGGCTTTACAAAAAAAAATATATATATATATATTCTCAGCGGCTGTAACGACCGCTAGATGGCGTGATCCGCTTCTCATCAAAGTGATTCGCAACTGCCCGCGCTGGTGCACTGAGACGGACATGATTTTCTCATTGATTTGCAAGTTCGATTAGAGAATTTTATACATGCAATTATCGACGACAGATTTTCGTAGAAAATAAGGCCAAGAATTACTCTCAACTCTTAACAACACGAGCGCCAGCAGTCTAGATGTAAAAGGCGATTCGGAACTCCCCTATTAACTGTATGCTTAAACATGCCTCGTTTCCTCTGCTTGACCACTTTCCCCTCTGACAAACACGCAGTGGGGAATCACAAACACGTCTATTTTTTGTTTGTCTTGCAAATATTTGGGGGGGGGGGGCATGCCCCCCCTTGTCTACGGCCATGAGTTAAGAGCAACTTACCCGAACTCCAAGAACTCGTCTTAAATTTGAAGTTCAATTGTCGTCAAACGTCTAGTACGATCGTGGAAATGCCGGATAATTCGAAGAGTGCAGAAAAACTATTCAATCAATTTTTAGAAAGAATAGAGAGAACATAATTCTCACAGTAAAATGACTTCAATTCCATCATAATTTCTTTTCTTTTTTTCTTCTTTTTGAGAGCTATAGGACTATCTCTCTCTGCTAAAATTGAAAGCTAAAAGATCTGCTACAATCTGTCGGGACGTGACAGGTTGAGTACCAGTATACAGTGTTGGACAGCAGTAAATAAAAGGATATTTTCAACGCCCTGGTCAATGTAGTAACATAAAGAGGTATACTGTAAGGATATCTGAAAAATGAAAACACACAAACACATAAAAGCACACATAAAAGCCACACACACATTCACGCGTGTACGGATGTGGAGGTTGCGCATATCTTTTAGAAGCGAAAATATAATGTGTACAGTACAACACAGCGAGTTACAGACTTTCCGAGAGATAATTTCATAACAGGTATCATTCCAAGCATGGACTAATATTTAACACCGTTTAAAAGCTATACGATAATGCAGGATAAGCATTATTCATTTACGCCACCATTTTCTTCGTCGATAGTGGCAGAGCTCATTCATGAAATGGCGGCCTCACCATACGACCCACATCGCAATAGCTGCTCCTTAAGCATGCGCAGCTCGATTTTGTCCTAAAATACCGGAAGGCGACGGGAAGGGCGACGTCGTGGTCGACGTCGCGTTTAAACAGAGCGACGTCGCGTCGCGTTCCATCTCTTAACATTATAAGGACGCGACGGGAAGGGCGACGGGATGGGCGACGTCGCGAGCGGCGTCGTGGACGACGTCGTGGGCGACGTCGCCCATCGCGTCGTGTTGATTAAAGCGAAGCGCGACGTCGCGTTTAAAAAGGGCGACGTCGCGTCGCGTTCTATCTCTTAACATTATAAGAACGCGACGGGAAGGGCGACGCGCGACGCAAAAATGGCCGAAATGGAACACCATAGGTCTGCGATCGTAGAACGTGGGAACTATACTGCGTGGACACGGAAGTTTAATGGGAGTGATCGTGTAATAGATAAACAAACGCGTTTGTTCATATCAAGGTCAACGGCAATGAAATCGTGCAGTGATTATATAATCACTGCGGGCAGTTTGAGAGGTCACAGGTCAAGCAGAGGGTAAATACGCATTATCTACTACTTGCTTGTACTACATTGTTTTATTTCGTTATTTTTCTAGAATACGTAATTAATAATCCATTAGTCTGTGAGGGTCTTACGAAACGACGCTCACTGCAGTTTTTGAGATCATGTATGACGATGGGTTTCTGAGGAATTCTAAGATCCTATACTTTTGTTTAAAATGGGAAAATGCTGTCAATAATAACAGGCAAATCTGCATTAAAATATCTTTCATATTCAGATTGAAGAAACCCGTGGTGACTCGTCATAGAGTCTTCGCTCTAACACTGATAGATGTGTTATAAATCTGTTCATAGCACCCACCTGAACCGAGTGCATATTCATTACAGCTATATTTAGCCATGTCTCTAGCTTCTCATTTAATTTTTCTATATACTGGAGACAATCCCGGATGAATATTTATATCGCCTTAAAAATAGACTATTAACGACATGTTGCTCAGCCCAATACAGTTAGGGACTATGCAAGCATTTTTCTCGATACCTTTTCGTCCCGTTATTTGGATTGGCTATGAAGTTTCCACGACACGTGACTCAAGCTTATCAACTCCTCTGTTCAAAACTTTCTCGGTTCGAACAGGCTATATGTATTAGTAGAAAACCATTAGTCGAGTCTGACTTATATAACTTCATTGCAACTATCCCAATTGTGCGATTACACGATTTACCGGATAAATAATGGCTGACGACGAGATTGAGCTACAGACGAGAGAGGAAGAAGATAAAACCAGCGACAATACCAGTGACAACTCCAGACCCCCGTCCTATGACTATATTATACAGGTAGGCACCCCACAATTTTACAACAAATCCCCACCCCCTTCCGTCCGCCCCTCCCTTTCCCTCAACCCTGGCCCCACCAATTCGAGACCCGTTGCAACAAACGGTATTTAAACGTGGGTTTTGTGGGTGTCAGTTTTTGTCGATGGGAATGGTGATAGAAATGTTCGAAATCGTATACCTTCCCATCCTTCAAACGTTCTCTTATATAATTCAAAAATCAAAACATTTATTTATGATATAAATTTAACACCATTCTACGGAAAATATAATAATTAATCAGTGGGCTGATTCGATCAATCTGAAGGGATACCGAGAAACACCAGTTTAATTAATTTGTAAAAATGTGTTCAACTATGAATCCACTATAACAAACAGAATATGTTTGGTTTCTAAGAAAATTAATTTAGATATTTTTGAAACTTTGTATGCCAAGGATGCGTTAGCAGCATTCTTCATATTTGTTTACCGAAATCTGAAAACGGAATCTGTATTCAATTCTTGAGAAAACTTATTCAAATGTTTTCAAACTTTCTCACCGTTTTCAACTCCTCTTTATTTGTCTATCACCGCCGAAAGATAGTACTGTATTTATCTACCGTTCACTCTAGGCAGGAGTATAACAGAGTGCCTGTTTTCTTCAGCTTTGATAAAAACATCGCACAATTATTCACAGCGTGTCACGAAAACCTCTGAAAACGCAGCGTATATTTAATCCCGAGATAAATCCTGGTTAACAGGTGTACGTAAATGAACGACATTGTATGAGGACATTGTTCACAAATTTATCCATTTATGTCTAATGTCTAATGTCGAAATCACGACATGCTAGACAAGCCACTAATGTAATTAAAATCTCTCTTGTATTCGAGGCTGATTATCAAGTATATGGTGTTTGTGCACTAATAGTCAGGTCTTGTCAAAGTTTCACAGCTTTCTTAGAAAAATATGTATTTCTGTATCTCTGAGACAATGTCCGACTCGCAGTTTCTTCGTTGTAATTACGAAATATCAAAATTGTTTGCTTGTCCCGTCTTTTACTCAGTTATATTTGGTAGGCTTCTACTGATAGAGTTAGATGTATAATCGAACCCACGACCACTCTTGGCCATAGAGTTGCTCTTACCGCCTGGGTTAAACAGGTGTGAATGGAAAGCAACCATGTCTCGGGAAACAATGTACGGTACCTTTCCGCATGTTTCTCTTTAGGAAAATAAGTCTGTCCTTATTTACAAATCAGGAAACAATCTCTTGGCTAGGTTATTTTATGGGTGTCGGACCTTTTTTTTCTACCGGACATTCTTTCCTTTAACATCGGTCCATATATGTAAGATCTACCATTCCTCTCAATGATGCACTCGGTTCGAACCAACGACCCCTCGCTCAACCGAATCGCTATGCCAATCTAATTAAAATTAAATCCTTTCAGCTACCCCATTTGGATAGATGATATATGATGTTGTTGATATATCTCTGCGGCGCATTGATAGGATATTAATTTATCAAGAATCCAACCGGATTGCTAGTCCACTAGTCCGCTCATTCAACCCAGCTGGGACTTAGGTTCCCAACATCCATCGTTTGGAAATGATTGCCATTGAAGGGAAGACTACAATTCCCGATTCTTTCACACCGGCTCACAGGTAAATCTCTCGGTACTCGCCCTGGACAAGGCCAATCCCTTCTCTCGATGTTACAATTCGCGCAGTTATAAGGAGCTAGGTTATATATGTATGATACATGTATATCACATGTGTTGATGACCAAAAAAAACTTGTTACGTGAAAACATAGCCAGTTTATCTGTTACTGTGATTGCATGGTAATACACGTACATGTCTCTAGATTGAGACGAGCACTCCTCAAATTTGAAAAAATTTTCATTCATATATTGACAGCATTATTATCTATCAAATACAATGAGGGGATTTAGCTGGCCAGACCCGAGTTATCTGGACTGCACACATGGACGTGCGGACATGTGCCGGATGTTGATCGGGTCAGACGAAATGACCCAGAAATAGCTATTCACGGCCCTTTGTTGTTTCTTGTATTAATATTTGCTAACTCTTAAGCCATCTGTAAACCGGTGAAATATTTGTGAAATGTAACGTCTTAAGAAAACCCCCATAGCGACATTTGCTTTGTTGAATCCAAAACCAATTACGAATCGCTGAAAGGACTTTTATGAGTGTTCTTTCCCGCGGCTTTGGGCAGGTGGACCGAGGCATCGGATCGGGTTTGGCGGGAGGTGGTGTGTGTGTGTTGTGGGGGTCCGATGATCTCAGGTGAAACATTTGGGACCATGAGGATAGAGACCATGGTGGGAGGAGCTCTATCCACGTTAATATATAACTTTTAGTGATAACCGAAGTTATCTGCCGAAAAGTTTCAAAAGTTTTAGACAATGGAGAAACACTAGGAACACACTCAGTAAACACACATGGTTCTTTTCCACCTATCTTTCAACATAGGTTATGGTTCCATTAAAGAGCTTTCATATTTCTGAATGGCTCTAAATAGTAAAGAAAAATACCCCCTACCCCTGTTGTGCGTCAGACTGGGAGGAAAGGCAGGTTACATTCGTAGGAAAACGGGTATTTCATTGGGGATAGTTTATAAAGAACCTCTGGTTCAGTAAAGAACCCTTTCGTTGGCCCGAAAGCGCGAGGTCCCCGGACTGGCTCTGACGATCGCGCCTCATGAACACGACATTGGATGAAGGTTTATGGGCATACGTTGAGGTGCTGAAAATCAACAGGTAACTTGCGCATTGATATACCAAGATATGACATCCCAAAACCCGAATATGCTGATAACGGGTCGCAAGCAATCATTTTTCGAGAGCAAACTAATGCTTTGACGCAATCATGCACCAAGAGGCGAAGATCCACTGCCAGTTTGTCCCCATGATTGTGTGGAATAAGATCAACAACCACTTCGATTGGGATTGTTTATGTGACGATCCTCCACACAGGATTAGAGGAAATGAGATGAACACGTTATTGAGCTTTGGTTGTGACTGTTCATGCATTGATCTTCTGTCCCAGATTGTTAGAAATCAGATAAACGAATTATCTAACATTGGATGACTGTTCGTGTGATGACTTCTTAACAACGGATTTGGATGAATCAGATAAACGAGTTATCGAGCCTTGATTGTGACTGTTTCTGTGATGAACCCCTATTCCCAGATTTGGCTGTATTAGATGAACGAGTTATCGAGCCTTGAGTGTGACTGTTCCGGTGATGACCACTTATTCCCAGATTTGGCTGTATCAGATACACGAGTTATCGAGCATTCCTTGTGACTGTTCCTTTGATGACACCTTATTCTCAGATTTGGCTGTATTAGATACACGAGTTATCAAGCCTTCCTTGTGACTGTTCCTTTGATGACACCTTATTCTCAGATTTGGCTGTATCAGATACACGAGTTATCGAGCCTTGATTGTGACTGTTCCTTTGATGACACCTTATTCTCAGATTTGGCTGTATCAGATACACCAGTTATCGAGCATTCCTTGTGACTGTTCCTTTGATGACACCTTATTCTCAGATTTGGCTGTATCAGATACACGAGTTATCAAACCTTCCTTGTGACTGTTCCTTTGACGACACCTTATTCTCAGATTTGGCTGTATTAGATACACGAGTTATCAAGCCTTCCTTGTGACTGTTCCTTTGATGACACCTTATTCTCAGATTTGGCTGTATCAGATACACGAGTTATCGAGCATTCCTTGTGACTGTTCCTTTGATGACACCTTATTCTCAGATTTGGCTGTATTAGATACACGAGTTATCAAGCATTCCTTGTGACTGTTCCTTTGATGACACCTTATTCTCAGATTTGGCTGTATTAGATACACGAATTATCGAGCCTTGATTGTGACTGTTCCTGTGATGACACCTTATTCCCAGATTTGGCTGTATTAGATACACGAGTTATCAAGCCTTCCTTGTGACTGTTCCTTTGATGACACCTTATTCTCAGATTTGGCTGTATCAGATACACGAGTTATCGAGCATTCCTTGTGACTGTTCCTTTGACGACACCTTATTCTCAGATTTGGCTGTATTAGATACACGAGTTATCAAGCATTCCTTGTGACTGTTCCTTTGATGACACCTTATTCTCAGATTTGGCTGTATTAGATACACGAGTTATCGAGCCTTGATTGTGACTGTTCCTGTGATGACACCTTATTCCCAGATTTGGCTGTATTAGATACACGAATTATCAAGCCCTGATTGTGACTGTTCCTGTGATGACACCTTATTCCCAGATTTGGCTGTATTAGATACACGAGTTATCAAGCATTCCTTGTGACTGTTCCTTTGATGACACCTTATTCTCAGATTTGGCTGTATCAGATACACGAGTTATCGAGCATTCCTTGTGACTGTTCCTTTGATGACACCTTATTCTCAGATTTGGCTGTATTAGATACACGAGTTATCAAGCATTCATTGTGACTGTTCCTTAGATGACACCTTATTCTCAGATTTGGCTGTATTAGATACACGAGTTATCGAGCCTTGATTGTGACTGTTCCTGTGATGACATCTTATTCCCAGATTTGGCTGTATTAGATACACGAATTATCAAGCCTTGATTGTGACTGTTCCTGTGATGACACCTTATACCCAGATTTGGCTGTATTAGATACACGAATTATCAAGCCTTGATTGTGACTGTTCCTGTGATGACACCTTATTCCCAGATTTGGCTGTATTAGATACACGAATTATCAAGCCTTGATTGTGACTGCTCCTTTGATGACACCTTATTCCCAGATTTGGCTGAATTAGATACACGAATTATCGAGCCTTGATTGTGACTGTTCCTGTGATGACACCTTATTCTCAGATTTGGCTGAATTAGATACACGAATTATCAAGCCTTGATTGTGACTGTTCCTTTGATGACACCTTATTCCCAGATTTGGCTGAATTAGATACACGAATTATCGAGCCTTGATTGTGACTGTTCCTGTGATGACACCTTATTCCCAGATTTGGCTGAATTAGATACACGAATTATCAAGCCTTGATTGTGACTGTTCCTTTGATGACACCTTATTCCCAGATTTGGCTGAATTAGATACACGAATTATCGAGCCTTGATTGTGACTGTTCCTGTGATGACACCTTGTTCTCAGATTTGGCTGAATTAGATACACGAGTTATCGAACCTTCATTGTGACTGTTCCTGTGATGACCTCTTATTCTCAGATTTGGCTGAATTAGATAAACGAGTTATCGAGCCTTGATTGTAACTGTTCCTGTGATGACCCCTCATTCCCAGATTTGGCTGAATTAGATACACAAGTTATCGAGCCTTGATTGTGACTGTTTCTGTGATGACCCCTCATCCCCAGATTTGGCTGAATTAGATACACGAGTTATCGAGCCTTGATTGTGACTGTTCATGTGATGATCTCTTATCCCCAGATTTGACGGAATCAAATAATCGAGCTTCGACTGTGACTGTTCATGCAATAATCTCTATCATTTTATGTGGGTATCAGATGAAGAAATAATCGAGCTTCGACTGTGACTGTGACTGTTCATGCAATAATCTCTATCATTTTATGTGGGTATTAGATGAAGAAATAATCGAACTTCGACTGTGACTGTTCATGCAATAATCGCGATCATTTTATGGGGGTATTAGATGAAGAAATAATCGAGCTTCGAATGTGACTGTTCATGCAATAATCGCTATCCTTTTATGGGGGTATTAGATGAAGAAATAATCGAGCTTCGACTGTGAGTGTTCATGCGATGATCTCTATCCTTTAATGGGGGAATTACATGAAAAACACTCGAGCTTCGGCTGTGACTGTTCATGCGACGATCTCTATCCTTTTATGGGGGAATTAGATGAACAAACACTCGAGCTTCGACTGACTGTTCATGCGACGATCTCTATCCTTTTATGGGGGCATTAGATGAACAAACACTCGAGCTTCGATGGTGACTGTTCATGCGATGATCTCTATCCTTTTATGGGGGAATTAGATGAACAAACACTCAAGCTTCGATGGTGACTGTTCATGCGATGATCTCTATCCTTTTATGGGGGAATTAGATGAACAAACACTCGAGCTTCGATGGTGACTGTTCATGCGATGATCTCTATCCTTTTATGGGGGAATTAGATGAACAAACACTCGAGCTTCAGCTGTGACCATGGTGACTGTTCATGCGATGATCTCTATCCTTTTATGGGGGAATTAGATGAACAAACACTCGAGCTTCGACTGACTGTTTATGCAGTGATCTCTATCCTATTATGGGGGAATTAGATGAACAAACACTCGAGCTTCGGCTGTGACTGTTCATGCGATGATCTCTATCCTTTTATGGGGGAATTAGATGAACAAACACTCGAGCTTCGACTGTGACTGTTCGTGCAATGATCTCTATCCTTTTATGGGAGAATTAGATGAACAAACACTCGAGCTTCGGCTGTGACTGTTCATGCGATGATCTCTATCCTTTTATGGGGGAATTAGATGAACAAATAATCGAGCTTCGACTGCGACTGTTCATGCAATGATCTCTATCCTTTTACGGAGAAATTAGATGAACAAACACTCGAGCTTCGGCTGCGACTGTTTATGCGATGATCTCTATCCCTTTATGGAGGAATTAGATAAACAAATGATCGAGATTCGACTGTGGCTGTTAATTGAGATGATCTTTATCTTGTCTTTGGAGGAGTTAGTAGACATGAACATGAAATGTACATGTGCAAGTTTATCTGTCGTTGGAATATGTCCAGGATGGTAGATTCCAATGAATATAGGGACGGGTCAAACAGCGACGGCCAAACAGCTAGTCTATTTGAAACAGAGGTTCAGGAGATATACAAATACACTCTCAGAAATATTCAGGGAATAATCCTGAATACATCAAGCTGCACATCCACAACTCAATTTCAGGGATTTTACCTGAAATCCAAGGATAATTTCCTGAAATTCAGGTATATCATCCATGAATTAAAGCTAAATTACCTGAATTTTAAGGGAATTTACGTACCTGAATAGGGTCGAGAACTTACTAATCAGGGTGATAAATTTGCCTGAATTTTAGGGGAAATACTCTCATTCAGGGATTTTTTTCTTCCTGAAATTCAGGTAATTATCCCTGGATTTCAGGTAAAATCCCTGAAATTTAGTTGTGGATGTGCAGCCTGATCTCGTACATGTGTTCGATATACCTAATGATCTTTCTTGATCTTCTAGGTGACAATGTATACCCCTACCCCATTTTGACCTCCTAAAATGCTGGAGAGTATATATATTTTTTTATTTTGATGTTTTCCTTGCTAGAACTGTGGACAATAACCTTTGTGCCTTCACTGGTAATGCACACATCATGATCACATTCTGCAACATTGAGTCATTGATGTTGAATAATGTATTGTTTCGCATGAACAAAGCCTTCCTTTGGCAAAGTTCAGTTGGAATGTATGATGGATGGTCACATGTATGCTACAGGCATGAAGGTTATTGGCCACAGTTCTAGCAAGGAAAACATCAAAATAAAAAAATATATATACTCTCCAGCATTTATAGAATGGATACCACGATCTATCATCTAAGTGTGTCATGAATAGATCTTTATCTGAGCAAACTACTTTTTATGGTGTCTGGTTAATACACTCTGGCATAGAAGAATGTCATCAAACGGTCTGTCAGTTAATGCACAGAAGAACATTTGTTCTAATTGCTGGCGTTGATGTCCCAAAATAACTTTCGGTTAATTGGTAGCCTCATAGAGATTAAATTGGCGAAAGAAAGTAAAACATATATATAAATGCTTAATAAAACAATTACAAGCTGTAGCATACATCATGACACACTTAGGTGATAGATCGTGGTCTCCATTCTATAAATAGCCTACAATAAACATAACGATGACCTGTTAGACTGTTTATTGTTTCCTGGTTCACATTGGTCTGGGATATATGACCTTCGTTGTTGATGAAATATAAGACATACAGGGTACGAATTATAAAATGTTAAGGGCAGCCATTTCAAGGCCACATTGGCCTTGCTGGCATCTAATTACCTAGAATTTGCAAAGGGGCACCACGGCAAACAGGAAGGGCATACAAAGCCATTGGCTTGTGCGTGGCCGCGGGTGTATTTCGCGCCAGGGTGCGAATTACACCCAAGGCCATGCACAAGCCAATGGCTTTGTATGCCCTCCCTGTTTGCCTTGGTGCCCCTTTGCAAATTTTAGGTAATTAGATGCCAGCAAGGCCAAAGTGGCCATGAAATGGCTGCCCCGAACATTTTATAATTCGTACCCTGGACATATTAAACAACCACCTCCCTGGGTATGATAGTACCCCATGCCAGCCACCAGTCAGATTTTCAGACACGGAGCAGCACACCGCCGGAAGTGACATCATATATAGTAAAATCGATGTTTGCAGAACAGTTCGATTACTTTTCATTTCTGATTAATACCTATGTTGACCTAGCGTTGAAAAAGAATGACCTACAGATAATTTTCCCCGTTTATATGAGCAGAGCATATGAAAAGTAGTTCGCTCATGTGCAAAACCGAGGGAGTTGTTCGGTCGGATTCAAACTGAACCGTGTGAGCGTGGGTTTTTCCTGATACGTCATAGCCACGTCGTAGAGGTCATCTTCCGTTACTGGAGGCAGGGCCATAGTGGCATGAACCTGTGAAAAGCAGCATGCGCCATGGGGAGGTTACATGTTAAAACTAAAATAGGGACTCCATGTTGATTTAGCGCTTCACTGATACGACGTTCTTGTTCAATATGATTATATATACTAACTATATGTGAGCGTTCATAGTCTTACTATGAATTGCGTCTTACTTGATAGTTTTTTTTAACTACGTCAGTTATAGCTGGCGAAACCCTATGGAATGAACGTTTTCCTCATTCTTTTCCTCCTCCCGTCTTTCGTTATTTTGTTCTCTAACCATTCAACAAATTGACGGACTTTCCTCAAATTACACCAAGACCACGCAGATGTCGAGTATCAAAACTGAGGTCAGTACGCCAAAGGCCAAGGTCACTGTGGTTTGAAAATCGGGAAACCATCGGAATTTTTTTTTTTTACTGAATACACCAGTGATAGACGATATGTCAGGAACTCAAATTATCAAATGTTAAGTATATCAACGTCACGCCCTCCCCCCTCCTTCTCAACAGGAAATTATTGAAGACACTGTCTGTGCTATCACTCCAATAAGATGTGACGTTTACATACGAAAAACTTCTTTGTGTGTGATGGTAATAAAGCCGATTTTTTTTCCACTCCAAAACCTGCCATATCAGATTTTTCTTGAAGTTTACATACTGAAATATCCCCTTCGAAAAAACTGAGATGTTCAGTTGCATAATAATGGAGATATGATTGATCAAAATGTGCTCCGGGGCTTATTTTGGTATTTTGGGGCATTTTCATGAAGGGTTTTCTAATATATTGTGTGACAAAATTATTTTGGTTTGATGTGTCATATTTTTGCTATAAGAGAAAATCCTCACTGTAAATGCCTCAAAAATACCAAATCAGGCCGAGGAGCACACTTTGATCAATCATATCTCCATTTTTATACAAAGGAGCATGTCAGCTTTTTTTGAGGCTGATATTTCAGTATGTAAACTTCTAGAAAAATCTGATTTGGCAGGTTTTGGATTGAAAAAATAATTCACCTTGATTACCACCTCACTCTATTGTCGTCACATATCCTTTCAGGAATAACATCTAGGTTCATGGCAAGCAAGAAAACCATTGAGGTCGAAATGTCAAAGATCAAAGCCATACAAAACAAAATGTCATGAAACCACGGAAAGTCACATTTGTGAGTAGGAAGCGATGAGGTCAAAAGGTCAACGGTCAAGGTCGCTGACCAACAGCAACTCACTGTAACACGTGAGACTTAGACGAACGATAGTACATACATGTAGTGCCACTGAATACTAAAGTGTTGTTTCTTGGAAATGTACCACGAGTTTTAATGCTATTTACGTTCACCTTACCAGCGGATAAGTGGGATATAAGCATTATTATATATATCCACGACCAGCATGGTGTTACGAGTTCTTGAAAACGACGATGAAATTCATTTTTTTTTATAATAATATTTGTCCGCACATATGATTGGCCGTAAACACCGAGAGTATAAATGGCATTTGCTAAGAGTATTCGACGAGATGATCATGCAAGTCATCATTGAAAATCTATCACATTTTCACAAGATTATAATGTGACAGAAGATATGCGTGATGTTTGCGAAACAATTGATTACTAGTACACTGTTAAATAGGTATGGTCGCTCTGACCATGTAAACTGTGGTTGAAGTACATCCGACCAAGAAAAAGTTGGTCAGAAATTTATGCGACCAAGAAACATATGGTCGTGACCAAGAAATATATGCTCCCTCCGGCCTTGGAAACTGTGGTCGAGGGTATTCGACCAAGAAAAAGTTGGTCGGAAATTCTTGGTCGAAAAAAGCGACCAAGAAATATATTTCGACCATATAAAGTAAGGTACAGTTTCACCAAGTATTATATGGTCGAACTCCGATCAAACAATATATTGTCGCTCCAACCAGGAAAAGTGTGGTCGGATAATAATACTTGGTCACGTCTATACCATATATTATATGGTCGCAGGCGACCAAATTTTTCTTGGTGGTTTTGACCATTTTGTTCTAAAAGTTTATTATGTAAATCTATACCGAAGTACATTAGATAAAATAAAGAATCACTATAATCTGACATGAACTATGGCTCAATAGTGCGGTTATTTGCAGCGCGATCATTCCAGTATCAAGAAACTTCTATACTTGTTTACATTTCGGAAAATATGTGTGTCGTACACGTCAACCTGCATGCAAATCTTTTTCTTTGAAATTATAGCTATGGATGTTTGCAAGTCCTTTCTTCACATTTCGCTTTTGATAACTTATAAATTAATTTTTTCTTTGATAGGCATTTAGAAGTTGGCGTATATAACACAATGCTACTCTATGGATAACAACTTCTTTATTGCTGCTCCACAGCAATAAAGAAGTTGTTATCCATAGAATAGCATTGTGTTATAAATTAATTATATATAAACCCATTTCTCTTTTCTGCACGCGTCTGTCCTAATTTCATGTCCTTACCTTTTGGGTTTTGTGAAAATGAGACACCTTTTCTCTCTCTGTTAGTAGTGTATTGCTCTTTTATGTCTGTTGTGCCACGAAGGTCGATCTACTATAGTACACGTGTATAATCAAGACGTATCTGTATGCAGTTATTCCGGGCGGGTATTATGAAATTACCATCGCAGTAAACACGAATCAAGGGCGTAGGCAACGGGGGGCTTGTGGGGGCTTGAGCCCCCCCAAATTTTGACGGCCGGCAAAAAAAAAATAACAAAACAAACAAACAAACGAAAAAGGAAAGAAAGAAAGAAAAAGCAACCTAACATAGCATATAAGATCACGTATCTTATTCAATTATTACAGGAGAAGTAAACTTATCACCGCCAGTGCATACCATTAGGCCTAAAATAAGATTGCAATTGATCGGTGATCAAAGCCATAGCTTGACGATTTCGGGCTCCAATCGAGAATGGAATAGTGTGCTCCAAATCCAATCAAGGAGAATTTTTCGTAACTTTTTCACTATAAACTTTTTTTTTTTTTTCAATTGAGATCCCAGTACTTCTTTATTCACAAACAAGAGATATACAAACTCTCAACTACTTTTCATAAAGAAACCCTAGAAATAAACCTACTGTCTTTCCCAGATAATAAATCGCAGACGTTTTTGGTGATATTTCAGAGAAAATTTATCGTACAACATTGAAACTTCACACAGTATATAAACTAAAAAACCCGAATTGTATTTCTGTCTTTCATTAAAATTTGTTGAGAACTGACCAAAGTCACCGATATCTACCATGTTATTCTGGGGCCACGATAACTTTGATCTGCCATTGTTAAAACATGCGAGCTTGACGTAAAAAGTCAAAAATATCTCACAAATTTCCCATCTAATTTTGTTTTCGCGATTTATTGAGAACTATACTGGAGGAGAATAAATTTAGTATTTTTTTTTATCTACTGTGTGAAGTTTCAATGTTGTCGGATAAATTGTCCCAGAAATATCGTCGGAAACGTCCGAGACGAAACGTGCTCAGACACGCGCTGCTATCGGGGCAGGATAGTATTGTCTAAGGATTAACTTGAATTATAGTGCAAACCCAAGACTGAATGATCACTTCAGCTTGTATATCATTGCAGTGATCGTCATTGTTATAAGACATTTTGGGATAAATCAAAGTTCAGTTGTTACAACGTTATACTACTCAGATGTTCCCAGAGAGTGCCAATTTACCGTCAAGTTTCAAAAAAAAATCTTAAGCTGCGAGACTCTCCTCCTCTCAAGCCAACCCAAATCTGACAACTTGTCTACGCCCTTGAGACTAACGTAATATGTTGTGTTATATAGACTTGTGGATTATTTATTACTACGTGACTAGATTATGTTAGTGTTGTGACATATTCCCGGTAAACAAGACCGATAATAAAAGACAGGTTCTAAATAGCATAGGGGAAACCGGTGAATGTTGAAAAAACCAGACTGGACCACTCTGAGTGGATTGAACTGTATTGACACTAGGGGTTCCATTTAGTTTGGCATACACAAGATAGGAGTATGAGCTTTTATAGGGTACCGGTACCTAATCTGTCAATGTACATAAAATAGTTTTCAACATGCCGTGGGTCGCGGAGCAGAAATCCGGCCTCCACCCCCTCCTCCCCCAACCTGCCACACACTTTTAACACAGCAATGTTAAAATTCACTTTCCCCACTTTCAAACACGCTCCAAGGCGCCTTTCAACGAATCTACCGTTGAAGAAACTGTTGCAACGTGCCACGGCATGGGGTAAATTGCAACACGTTTTGGGTAAATTTGAAACTATAGGCTTAGTTTTTAACATGAATGAAAATATGTCCATTTTGATAATTGGGTTTGTTTTTGAAACAAACTCTTGATTTCTGAAGAATAAATGCTTGTTAGTGAAATATGTAGAGATTATGAATACCAGAGGTCAATTTGGCGAATCGTTCATGACGAATAAGAGAAGCTAACTATCAATTTTGGATATATAAAATGGAAAGCGCCACTTTTCGGAATTTTGACCATAAAGTTAATATGGTGAAACGTGTCCAGTGCTGAGCGGTTCAACATTGTTGCAGTCGGACTGTTAATCCTAGGCTATCTACGAATGGACTACAGGTCAACTGGGAATTTTCCGTCGCCTGAGACTCATATTGAAAAAGGCCTCAAACTTCACAAATAGTATAATTCATTGTTATTTCAATAATGAATGAAATATTAATTTTGATGTCGCTGGTGCAAGCAAAAGTTATATGGTTCAGGCCACAGGCCCACAAAACAAGACTTTTTGGGGGGGTGTGGGCGGTGGTATTAGCGTGAAGTGTCGAAATACGAGGTCTCTATATATTCACTGTAAATTTGGTGTTTAGATCCTAAACATAAATCTAAACAAATTTTGTCCATAGTTTTTGACACGTTTAAATTCCAACATGTTTAGAAATATTGTGCTTAGACCTTAAACACATAGCTAAACATGTTTAGAAAGTTTGTATTTAGAGCCTAAACACAAGCTAAACATGTTTAGTAATATTGTGTTTAGACCCTAAACACAATGCTAACATGTTTAGGATTATTGTGTTTAGATCCTAAACACAAAGCTAAACATGTTTAGGAATATTGTGTTTAGACCATAAACACAAAGCTAAACACGTTTAGAAATATTGTGCTTAGAGCCTAAACACATAGCTAAACATGTTTAGGAAGATTGTGATTAGACCCTAATCACAAAGCTGAACATGTTTAGGAATATTGTGTTTAGAATCTAGACACGAAGCTAAACATAACCCTAAACAGAAAACTAGACACAAAATTTGTCCGCTTTTTTTAACATGTTTAAATGCACACATGTTTAAATTCATTACATGTCATGGATTTAAACACAAATTTTGTGTCCTGTCTGTGAACATGTTTCAGTACAAAAATATTCTCCCTGCTGGTTTGCTGTGTAATATACTCGGACTCAAGAATTGTATGTCGGAAGTGAACTGGCCTTCATTCTGATGTCAACGGTGGTATATTCCCAATATGTCTTTCGATGCCTGCTGATATGTGATATCCAAACACCATAGAATTCAGATGATGAACATCCAGGAACAGCAAAACACAAATTGATAGAAAGAAAATAGTTGCAATCTGATGAATTCACAATTTTGCATGGACTACAAGTTGTAAGATATAGGTGTTGTTGCTTATTCCTAGATATTCACAATCCTCATTGAAAAAATCTAACAATAAATGAAAGGAATAATAGTAAAGTTCTCAGTTAGTTGAATTTTATTGTCAATTAGTGCACTGCTACCATGATCATCACACCCGCGCCACTCATATTGGAATTTCGTGAAATGAACTTTCATCGTAACAAGAACGGAAGCTCAAGTGTTCCCAAGATATGCCCATGAACAAACATAGTGAGCTAGCAATGTGGTTACTCCTCAGATGGAAAAAGTGGCCACACAATAGGAAAAGGTATGTCCTTTCTGCGGTGTCAGAATGCCCCCAAAATCATGGAATGCACATGGGCAAAAATTATGTACATTCAAAGTACTGAATAAATCTATATAAACACTGTACCTTCATTCAAGAATTGTATTGGGTTCCAAGTTCTATAAGGAAAGTTCCAATCGATTTCAGATGTATGTTGTAGCCAAAATTTCAACAAAAGTTAAACTTTTAAACATTTAAACATTTAAACTTAGGAGCAAGAGCTGCATGGCACCCGTCATTTCACTTCCAGCTGATATTTCCAACACTGAAACTGTTGTTGCCAGTTCAGACATCTGTGAGGGTGATTAATATCAACGACTATGGCTCCTCAGGCTCTTCGTATTGAAGTCCCACTTGACTCTTTCACACCCTACTGAATCAACAAGTATGATTATAGGTGAAAACCGCCGGTCACGTGTCAAATTACAGTCAATGGTAGGTTTTCCAGTGCTTTCGTTATCAAGCGTGGGCATGTGTCTGACCAGACGACAGTGACCACAGCCGAAAATGAACGATTTTCAGCATATCGATGACAGGTATGGTTACTGGTGTCCAGTCATATTTTGAAGGAGAAATATCGTACTATATTGTCACCAAACGTAGGGTTATTACTATTTCAAGTTAACAAAAATTTTTAACATTTTTGCGGCGAGAGGTGTTTTTAGTTGTTGGTAGACAGTCCATTGTAGGTATTAGCATCGAATTATAGTGTGAGGAAATGAGCACAAAATGAACACGTGGGAACTTACTACCTGCCTCATGTACCTCTGACTCATTCATCTCTCGATTCCTTCCACTTGTGTGTGTTTAAGAGGAATATGAACCATTAATAGTATATTCTCTGTCTGTCTGATATTACGACAGTCCATTGTATCATCATCGGACCGATCGACAGTCCATTGTAGGTCAACATGCACTTGTGAATGATGCACAGAGAGCACATCGTCTGATCTAATGATTCGCCAAATGGACTGTTGCCAAGACAAATGGTAGCTACAATGGACTGTCGACATATCTGATATATAATCACATGTTGCCTCATTATAACCTATAATCACACTTGTCGATTCAGTAGGGTGTTTCAGCTGTGAAATAACAGAGAATCAACGGTTAATGAAAATCCCCAAAGATTCATAATTGTGATTCGACCCCAGGATGTGAATGGGTATGAATGGTGGCCAGACGGTCATAAAAAAGCCATTCCAACTGACTTGTAGTGACCCCTCCCCTCCCCCCCACACCAAACACATGAGCATTTTGGGATAGAACCAAATTTCAGAAAACTCTGATACCAGTAAGTTTTTTTTTTATTTATGATCCAGACAGACCCCAATATCAGTGTAGTTCTTTCCGGCCTCTCAGTCTGTTATCCTGACACAGGAACCCCAGCCTTTGATCTATCCTCTTAAAACTAAGTCCAAATTAGCAAGCAACAAGTTACAATTTTCAAGCTGACCCGGCCCAGGAGTCAAAATATTAAAACTAATTTAACAATCACATGAGACAGCAGATCAAAAAGTGTACCCGTCACCTTTGAGAATTACCTGAAGAAGCGGTCGTTGAAATTGTCGAGTACATGTAATTCACAATTAACGACAAAGCAGCTATATGTTTAATACCAATAAATTAATGACACCTTGTTTCCATGCATTAATTTGTAGCTGTTTGAATGAATTTTGTCAAAGATATATTTTGAACACCAAAATAAAAATAAAATAAATTATTGGCTACCCGTCACTGGAGACAGGTATTTTATTTGTCTACCCGTCTTTTTATAAAATTACCAGGGGAGGCAGACATGTGGAAATTTCAACTCCTGCAGCCCGAGATTGAACCCAAAACACATGGCTTGTAGGGCAGATGTTCTTATTCATTAGGCCATCACAATTCCGGGGTCGAAATTTACAGGCTGTCTACCTGTCCCGGACAGGTAATTTTTGAAAGACAGGTACAGAAATAAAATACCTGTCCAGTGACAGGTTGCCAATAAATTTGTTTTGATGTTCAAAATATATCTTTGACAAAATCCATTCAAACAGCTGCTACTTGGTACATGGAAACAATGTGTCATTAATTTATTGTTAGCTTGCAACATGTAGCTTTGTCATTAATCTTGAAATACATGTACTTGACAATTTCAATGATAGCATGTTCAGGTAATTCTTAAAGGTGACAGGTAAAGTTTTTAGTCACCTGTCTCTTGTGACAGGTAAATTATTTTGAATATTTCGACCCCTGCAATTTACCAGATTTAAAGTTAACAAGAATACAGTAATCCTACAAGGGTAACACACCGGTTCTTGTCGAATCACCGAAGTTAAGCATTGTTAAGCTCGGTCAATACTTGGACAGGAGACCGGGTGCTGTACTGGCTGGACTGATCAGTGTCCAGGGTAATAATAGGAACTGTGAGCACTCTCGTGTTATGGTACATGTAGGCACCGTCGTGATAGGACTGAAACAAGGTTGAAAACGACGCTAAACCCTACTACTCACTCACCCACCCCTACAAGGGTACCTAATTTAAATTACACTATAAGGCAATCACAGATTTTCTCAACTGGTGAAATGGCATATGAAATGCACTCAATGATCCAGAGAAATGCTTCTCAACAGAGAATAGATGAAGTGACTTTTTCTATAGAAATGATTTAGGTCATAGTACTGCAGGGGACGAAACTGAATGTCTGCTATCTTCTGATGAGCTCTTTTCTGCCCACAATTAGGCTTTTATCTTTAAATTTGGTACCAATTCATACTATGCAATGCATACTTGGAAGTGATTGTCTGTTTTTCTTGACATTGAAAGAAAAAGCATGGTTTGACAATCAACAACTTTCCCAGGTGGAGTTAAGAGTTTCATGGTTCTTTACAGCTGCATGGGCAAGCTATACAAAGAACTGTAAGGCAAGCAAAGCCAGTATTTTTAACTCCAAATGAATAAGCTTCTTTGGGGCTCTAAAGTTAAAAATCAAACAAAAGAAGTGGAGATTTCTCATCAACAGTACTTACATCCTTTCTGCAAATTAGATCTGTAGTGTTGCAGGAACTCTTTGCATACTTCACACCATCTTCTGTTCGAGTGAGGTGTTCCAGTACATCGTAACTTTTGATTCTGGCATCTTCTTTCTATTAAAATATTAATATATTATATAAATAGGCATACATGTAATTGTATAACTCATATTACCAGTATTGTTTGATTACAATCATGTGAATGTACTTATTCAAGGGAGTATGAAACACCATTACTGTACTCGATGGATTATTAATATATGTAATTCAAGCTTTCCAAATATATATGGCATAAAACTGTGAAAACAGAAATGTCAAAAAAGGGTTGTCACTTTCACTGACCCAGAACGCATCCTTCGTGATTATATCTCCCATACATTTATAAAGAACAGAGATGATAGACCTATACTTGTTTACACATGCATTTTAAGTTTTGATAAATCATATGAAATATTTTCACAAAATACATGTACCAGTACTCTAACACTAATTGAAGTGGGATTTAAAAGTTGCCAACAAGAGGCAAGAGATGCACTTGAATGGCTGTTGGTAAATTTGAGTAAGAATTTGGTCCCCCAAGCCCCCCCCCCCCCCTGATTATGTTTGAATCCCCTATGCTCTGACGTCCCCCCCCCCCCCACTCCCAACTGAGTTATTACTTTGTGCATCGCCAACTCAGGAATTCATATATATTTACAAACCTTCAACAGAAGCCTGTGGCAGATGGAAAGCATTTTTCAGTTTGATGGCCACCTCCAGTGGAGAGCACTGATCTGTCATATCAACATAGAGACACCCCATAGTCTATCCACAGGTACAGAGGAGTCTTCCAGTCAAAATCCTGAAAATAGTTGCATGCAGGCAGTTTTTACTATAGTCATAGCGAGTTGTTTGTCATTGATTGACTGAGCGAACAATGCATTCTGACCCCCTCAGCCTACACTGCAACTTTGTAAGACTTTTAGCAGAATGTGACCAAGGTCCACAGTGTCCTTATTCCTATGAAGTAGGCTCTCATTTGCAAATTGTCCGGTAATGAGTGAGTCAGTTCATCCGAATTCTTTCGTCGGCAAAATAAAGAGAACCGTTGACATTAGAACCTTGATTTTTGGCATGAAGGTGCATTAGGGGACTGTTACCAGCAAGTTCTGAGCTGACCTACTTTTGATGAAAATCACTGCTGATTCTGACTTGGGCAGTGCCCATCTTAATATAGGCAGGATTCAACTTGGGGGGGGGGGTGTCCAAGAGTTCATTTCGCGTCAGGGTCCTATAATGCCTACCCTATTTTGTAGGTCCTGTGACATTCATTAATAGTCACACTGCCATGTAAGAAAATGAACAGAGCAAATTGAAAAAGTAAACTAAACTATTTCAAACTCGGCTGTTAGAACTACTCCTCCACTATAAGAAAGTTCATCGACGTTTCTTACCGTAGTTCCTGTTATAAAACTACCGTTATTTATCTCCAGTACAGAAAAGCATAGCTACGGGTGATAACTCAATGCGTGAAAAGCATAAACTACACGTGTAGGCCTACGGAGGGGGGGAGGGGGGGAGAAAGTGTATGGTACAGGGAAGTCGAACAGCCAAGTGTACCGGTCACCACCATGGCTTGTCTGTTCTTGGGTGTCTTCGTCGATATTGCTGATGTTGTTAATAAAAATATAAATATCTTTTTTTCCGGAATATAATTATTTCCCACAGTGATAGTGCTCACATTTGGACCATTAGTCATTACATTCCGAATGAACAATACATTTATGAATGACAATGAAGCGAAGACTACGGTGAAATAAAAAATCCCCCCCCCTCCCTCACCACCTCAACTGATGTTGTTAATAAAAATATAAATATTTTTTTCTTTTCTGGAATATAATTATTTCCCAAATTTAAATACAACACAATGACACTGGTCACAGTGCCCACATTTGGACCATTACATGCCGAATCAACAATACATTTATGAATGACAATGAAGCAAAGACTACGGTGAAATAAAAATACTCCCCCCCTTCCCTCACCACCCCAACATGTCATTCCATGAATTGATGCGGCACCATGACACAGATCAATGCATCAAGACAATTCCCCCGCCCTCTCAATCGTGATAAAAAATCAGGTTCGCCAAATTTACTTGAAAAATAACTATTCGTTTTACCTTCGAAGATTGCAGGCCAATGCCTACTCGGTCGCGAGCAAAATGACAAGATTCAAGATTCAACTTTATTGTACGAACACCCCAGTAGGGTAGAGTACATAACAGAATAATAAAATCAAATCAATACAGAACAGACACATTGATATATATACATACTGCATGATAAGACATCAAGGGCAGTTATGGCGGGTTCCGGTCTATACAGTTTAACTTGGATTTACCCTCATGTACCATTTGTATACTGTATTACATATTATGTTAGTTAAAGGTATCATGATGACGAAACATGTCGACATTTTATCCAACAAAAACTACATTACGTACGGTACCGATTCCCTAATACGCAACATCGGCCTCACATCAAATTCAACGGCTAATAAAATGAATGATACAGGCATGAAACTGTCCATCTCTGTCATAAATAACATGGATGAGACAAGATTCTTACCTTGCTGTTCAACATCCACTTGTCTTCTTGCAGAAATGCCCGTTACGCGCGCGCGCAAATGTGTGACGTCAGACGAAGCAAGTGTTGTATTACTGCGCGGATTGTGTTACAGTGCACACGAAATAATCCGTCGTCGATGTTTATACGACTTCACAAAACTATTTCAAAACTACAGCTAAACGATGAAAGAATGTATCTGAATGCTTCTAGGTGTATTTTCACACACTTTAGGGCAAGCAGCTAACGAATGAAGCCTAATACAAAATATGCAAATTTGTCACGCCATGTAAACATAATATTACGTTTAGGTTTGTGTGTTTGAATTAAACACATGAAATATGCGTTTAGTAATGTGTTGAAGATAGCCGACAAATTGTGTTTAAATGCTAAACATGTCATGCTTTGTGCTATTCTATTGTGTTTAGGATTGTGTTCTGAATTAAACGCCTAAAATATTCGGGTTTAGGAATGTGTTTAGGAATGTGTCAAGATCCATGAAATGTGTTTAAATGCTAAACATGTCATATACTTATGTGTTGCGGAATGTGTTTATATTCACAACGTGTTTAATTTGTGATGTGTCAAAATAAAAATGTGTATCGATTTTCAACACTTTCCTAAACACATTTAGACCTAAACGTGTCATGATGGTGTTTAAATCCTATACGCCACATTTACAGTGTATTCAGGTACGTGAAATCCCCTAAAATTCAGGTAATTTAGCTTTAATCTATGGATGATATACCTGAATTTCAGGAAATTATCCCTGGATTTCATGTAAAATCCATGAAACTGAGTTGTGGATGTGCAACCTAATCTATTCAGGATTATTCCCTGAATATTTTTAAGAGTACAGTTTCTTTCTTCCATGTATACCTATAATATTTGCTTTCGGTAAACCGTTTTACGCGCGGTTCATCTGCATTCATGTTTGTCAACTGTTAAATTGTCTGTTGTCTTCTTAAATATTTGTTTATTTTTCTTTTTTATTTCTGTCTTATGAATTGTACCTCTCTTAATGTAAGGGGAATATGAGGCAAACACAAAAGGGGAGCTGTATTTTTATTTTTGAAAAAATCAGAAATCTGATGTATATTTTTTCATAAGAAACTCACAGCACTTCAAATGGGGAAAGTACGGTGGCCCGTTAGGGCCATTGTCGTTTTCTTTTGATTTCCTATGTTTTTCTTCTATTTCCGAAGAAACCAACTTAATTTTCTAGATTTTCTTTGTATTTTCCAAGAAATCAACTGAATTTTCAGCGAATTCATAGCAATATTCTGCGAATTTTCCGTGTTCAACGACGTAAAAACAGAGACAAAATCGAAGAAAAACCTATGAAATTCTTGAAAAACACCAAATATAATTTCCTCCGCGGATATAATATTTCCTCCGCGGATATAATATTTCCTCCGCGGATATAATCATTTCCTCCGCGGATATAATATTTCCTCCGCGGATATAATATTTCCTCCGCGGATATAATCATTTCCTCCGCGGATATAATATTTCCGCGGATATAATATTTCCGCGGATATAATATTTCCTCCGCGGATATAATCATTTCCTCCGCGGATATAATATTTCCTCCGCGGATATAATATTTCCTCCGCGGATATAATCATTTCCTCCGCGGATATAATATTTCCTCCGCGGATATAATATTTCCTCCGCGGATATAATCATTTCCTCCGCGGATATAATATTTCCTCCGCGGATATAATATTTCCTCCGCGGATATAATCATTTCCTCCGCGGATATAATATTTCCTCCGCGGATATAATATTTCCTCCGCGGATATAATCATTTCCTCCGCGGATATAATATTTCCTCCGCGGATATAATATTTCCTCCGCGGATATAATATTTCCTCCGCGGATATAATATTTCCTCCGCGGATATAATCATTTCCTCCGCGGATATAATATTTCTCCGCGGATATAATATTTCCTCCGCGGATATAATCATTTCCTCCGCGGATATAATATTTCCTCCGCGGATATAATATTTCCTCCGCGGATATAATCATTTCCTCCGCGGATATAATATTTCCTCCGCGGATATAATATTTCCTCCGCGGATATAATCATTTCCTCCGCGGATATAATATTTCCTCCGCGGATATAATATTCCTCCTCGGATATAATCATTTCCTCCGCGGATATAATATTTCCTCCGCGGATATAATATTTCCTCCGCGGATATAATCATTTCCTCCGCGGATATAATACTTCCTCCGCGGATATAATATTTCCTCGCGGATATTATCATTTCCTCCGCGGATATAATATTTCCTCCTCGGATATAATATTTTCCCCGCGGATATAATCTTTCCTCCGCGGATATAATCATTTCCTCCGCGGATATAATATTTCCTCCGCGGATATAATCATTTCCTCCGCGGATATAATCATTTCCTCCGCGAATATAATATTTCCTCCGCGGATATAATATTTCCTCCGCGGATATAATATTTCCTCCGCGGATATAATCATTTCCTCCGCGGATATAATATTTCCCCCGCGGATATAATATTTCCTCCGCGGATATAATCATTTCCTCCGCGGATATAATACTTCCTCAGCGGATATAATATTTCCTCGCGGATATAATCATTTCCTCCGCGGATATAATATTTCCTCCTCGGATATAATATTTCCCCCGCGGATATAATCATTTCCTCCGCGGATATAATATTTCCTCCGCGGATATAATATTTCCTCCGCGGATATAATCATTTCCTCCACGGATATAATATTTCCTCCCCGGATATATTTCCTCCTCGGATATATTTCCTCCGCGGATATAATCATTCACTCCGCGGATATAATATTTCCTCCGCGGATATAATATTCCTCCGCCGGATATAATCATTTCCTCCGCGGATATAATCATTTCCGCGGATATAATATTTTACCGCGGATATAATATTTCCTCCGCGGATATAATCATTTCCTCCGCGGATATAATATTTTCTCCGCGGATATAATATTTCCTCCTCGGATATAATCATTTCCTCCGCGGATATAATATTTCCTCCGCGGATATAATATTTCTTCCGCGGATATAATCATTTCCTCCGCGGATATAATCATTTCATCCGCGGATATAATATTTCCTCCGCGGATATAATATTTCCTCCGCGGATATAATATTTCCTCTGCGGATATAATCATTTCCTCCGAGGATATAATATTTCCTCCGCGGATATAATATTTCCTCCGCGGATATGATCATTTCCTCCGCGGATATAATATTTCCTCCGCGGATATAATATTGTCTCCGCGGATATAATCATTTCCTCCGCGGATATAATATTTCCTCCGCGGATATAATATTTCCTCCGCGGATATATTTCCTCCGCGGATATAATATTTCCTCCGCGGATATAATATTTCCTCCGCGGATATAATTAATTTCCTCCGCGGAGGAAATCCACGTGACTTGAGTACTAGAAAGACGGCAAATTCATTAGCATTTTTGAGGCTGAGGAGTGAGGCTGATGTGCAGGTGACGTCACGATGGCGTCACTATGACGTCACATCCGGTGACATCCGGATCAAAGGTCACATCCGGTCACGTGGCAAACGGGTCACTTCCTGTGACGTCACGATGGCGTCATTATGACGTCACATCCGCTGACATCCGGGTCAAAGGTCACATCCGGTTACGTGGCATCCGGTAACATCCGGGTCACTTCCTGTGACGTCGCTTCCGGTCACCTGGCGGCCCAGCAAGAGTTATCTGCCCCTACCTAAGACCCCAGTGACTTCCAATGTTAATCTCATGCAGGTATGGGAAAGGGGGCTTGAAGATGTCTTTGAACGCCACTATGAGATTCGCCCCCGTTTTCGTCCGGATGGGTACCACCCACGCATACTTCGATAGGATATCGATGCACGTCAAGATATACCGATTCCCATCGTTGTGTTTGGCAAAGGCGCTCATATCGACCAAATCCGCTTGCCACTGGGCATCTATTCCTCCCACGACGACCCGGTTCCGTAGAAAATGGCGACGGACAGATCGATGTAACTATTTTGGAAGTAGCTAATTACGAATCATTGAAGCCTGGGTTAAATTGATTTTTTACATGCAAATTCTGCATGCCGACCCCTAGCATGTTGTGACCGCGAGTTTGCGACACCCATTGCACACACAAATATGGGTCGCACCTCTATGGATAGCTGAGGAAATGTAGTTGTGCATAGAGGTACGGGTTTATGTTTTCCAATTAAAATCTCGCAAGCCAAGGTCAAAAGTTAATTTTTGAACTCATTTTGGTACTTTTTCGGTCGAAATTTTTTGGGTCACCGATTCCTTTCAAATTTGGTGAACTAATAGTACTCATCGAGCTGATTACGAATCTGCAATCAGAATTTTTTTGAAAGAATTTTTGAAATACTGAAAATTTGCCATCTATACCTTGGGGCTGAAATGGTCTGAAAAATTCGACCTTCACCGATTGACCTCAAACTTCGCACTAAAGTATACTGGAGGTCGTAGGTCACGAATATGTGGTCAGATTTGACCTTGACCTTGACCTTCATATTAAAATGGCGATTCGAAAATTTGGGTATGACTTTGACCTTGGCGCAAGGTAACAAGATATTGTCAGACGACCTTGACCTTTTGATATGTGATGACCCCATGACCTCTGCGTTGATCCGAACTTGACCTTTGGCCTTGGGTTTAAAAATGCGATGGTACAATTGGAATGCACTATCGCAAATTTTATCTTGAGGTCAGAGGTCAAGGTCAAGGTCATGGGTCAACTCAGAGGTCACGGGGTCATCACATATCAAAAGGTCAAGGTCGTCCGACAATATCTTGTGACCTTGCGCTAAGGTCAAAGTCATACCCAAATTTTCTAATCGAGATTTTGATATGAAGGTCAAGGTCAAGGTCAAAACTGACCTCAGATTCGTGATCTCTTACCCCGATATAGGTTTAGGGCAAAGTTTGAGGTCAATCGGTGACAGCAAAAATTCTGACCAAAATTTCGCTAATGGTGCGTCACCCTTAGGTGTTTTTGGAGGTGAAGTTTCAACCTTCACCGAATGACCTCAAATTATGTGTATATAGGTTTTTGAGATCCCTGATCACGAATCCGAGGTCAAAATTTGGATTGGTTTGATACAAAAAAAAGTGTCCATTGAAGCCTAGGTTAAGTATTGGAATTTTCAAAAATCGGTGAAAGAAAAACTTAGGGCTCTAGATCGATTCCGACCACAGTTTCGTTATCAGCTAGATTCATACTCTTACCACACCAAATTTGGAAGGAATCGGTGAAACAACATTTTCATCCTTGGTCACGAATATGAGGTCAGATTTGACCTTGACCTTGAGCTTCATATTAAAATGGCGATTCGAAAATTTGGGTATGACTTTGACCTTAGCGCAAGGTCACAAGATATTGTCGGACGACCTTGACCTTTTCATATGTGACGACCCCGTGACCTCTGAGTTGACCCATGACCTTGACCTTGACCTCTGACCTCAAGGTAAAATTTGCGATAATGCTTTCCGATTGTACTACCGCATTTTTAAACCCAAGGCCAAAGGTCAAGTTCCATGTCATGGGTCAACTCAGAGGTCACGGGGTCGTCACATATGAAAAGATCAAGGTCGTCCGACAATATCGTGTGACCTTGCGCTAAGGTCAAAGTCATACCCAAATTTGCGAATCGCCATTTTAATATGAAGCTCAAGGTCAAGGTCAAATCTGACCTCATATTCGTGACCTACGACCTCCAGTATACTTTAGTGCGAAGTTTGAGGTCAATCGGTCAAGGCCGAATTTTTCAGACCATTTCAGCCCCAAGGTATAGATACCAAATTTTCAGTATTTCAAAAATTCTTTTAATTGGAAAACATAAACCCGTACCTCTATGCACAACTACATTTCCTCAGCTATCCATAGAGGTGCGACCCGTATTTGTGTGTGCAATGGGTGTCGCAAACTCGCGGTCACAACATGCTAGGGGTCGGCGTTACATGCAGAATTTGCATGTAAAAAATCAATTTAACCCAGGCTTCAATGGACAGACCCAATTCAACTGTTCCGAATTACACTAAACTTCGTCCTAAAGTATTGTCGAGGACGTAGATGACGAATCCGAGGTCAGATTGTAAAATCTATTTTACCTTAATTATTAAATAATTAAATTCATTAAAAATCAATTTAACCCAGGCGTCAATAGACTGATCCTAATTTAACGCGCTTTATGTAAAATTTCATCCCGGATTCGTAATTAGCTACTCCCAAAATAATTACATCGATCTGTCCGTCGCCATTTTCTACGGAACCGGGTCATCGTGGGAGGAATAGATGCCCAGTGGCAAGCGGATTTGATCGATATGAGCGCCTTTGCCAAACACAACGATGGGAATCGGTATATCTTGACGTGCATTGATATCCTATCGAAGTATGCGTGGGTGGTACCCATCCGGACGAAAACGGGGGCGAATCTCATAGTGGCGTTCAAAGACATCTTCAAGCCCCCTTTCCCATACCTGCATGAGATTAACATTGGAAGTCACTGGGGTCTTAGGTAGGGGCAGATAACTCTTGCTGGGCCGCCAGGTGACCGGAAGCGACGTCACAGGAAGTGACCCGGATGTTACCGGATGCCACGTGACCGGATGTGACCTTTGACCCGGATGTCACCGGATGTGACGTCATAATGACGCCATCGTGACGTCACAGGAAGTGACCCGGTTGCCACGTGACCGGATGTGACCTTGATCCGGATGTCACCGGATGTGACGTCATAGTGACGCCATCGTGACGTCACCTGCACATCAGCCTCACTCCTCAGCCTCAAAAATGCTAATGAATTTGCCGTCTTTCTAGTACTCAAGTCACGTGGATTTCCTCCGCGGAGGAAATATTATATCCGCGGAGGAAATATTATATCCGCGGAGGAAATGATTATATCCGCGGAGGAAATATTATATCCGCGGAGGAAATATTATATCCGCGGAGGAAATGATTATATCCGCGGAAGAAATATTATATCCGCGGAGGAAATATTATATCCGCGGAGGAAATGAGTATATCCGTGGAGGAAATATTATATCCGCGGAGGAAATATTATATCCGCGGAGGAAATATTATATCCGCGGAGGAAATGATTATATCCGCGGAGGAAATATTATATCTGCGGAGGAAATGATTATATCCGCGGAGGAAATATTATATCCGCGGAGGAAATATTATATCCGCGGAGGAAATGATTATATCCGCGGAGGAAATATTATATCCGCGGAGGAAATATTATATCCGCGGAGGAAATGATTATATCCGCGGAGGAAATATTATATCCGTGGAGGAAATATTATATCCGCGGAGGAAATGATTATATCCGGGGAGGAAATATTATATCCGCGGAGGAAATATTATATCCGCGGAGGAAATGATTATATCCCCGGAGGAAATATTATATCCGCGGAGGAAATATTATATCCGCGGAGGAAATGATTATATCCGCGGAGGAAATATTATATCCGCGGAGGAAATATATCCGCGGAGGAAATGATTATATCCGCGGAGGAAATATTATATCCGCGGAGGAAATTATTATATCCGCGGAGGAAATATTATATCCGCGGAGGAAATATTATATCCGCGGAGGAAATATTATATCCGCGGAGGAAATGATTATATCCGCGGAGGAAATATTATATCCGCGGAGGAAATATTATATCCGCGGGGGAAATGATTATATCCGCGGAGGAAATGATTATATCCGCAGAGGAAATATTATATCCGCGGAGGAAATATTATATCCGCGGAGGAAATGATTATATCCGCGGAAGAAATATTATATCCGCGGAGGAAATATTATATCCGCGGAGGAAATGATTATATCCGCGGAGGAAATGATTATATCCGCGGAGGAAATATTATATCCGCGGAGGAAATGATTATATCCGCGGAGGAAATATTATATCCGCGGAGGAAATATTATATCCGCGGAGGAAATGATTATATCCGCGGAGGAAATATTATATCCGCGGAGGAAATATTATATCCGCTGATTATATCCGCGGAGGAAATATTATATCCGCGGAGGAAATATTATATCCGCGGAGGAAATGATTATATCCGCGGAGGAAATATTATATCCGCGGAGGAAATATTATATCCGCGGAGGAAATGATTATATCCGCGGAGGAAATATTATATCCGCGGAGGAAATATTATATCCGCGGAGGAAATATTATATCTGCGGAAGAAATTATATTTGGTGTTTTTCAAGAATTTCATAGGTTTTTCTTCGACTTTGTCTCTGTCTTCACGTCGTTGAACACGGAAAATTCGCAGAATATTGCTATGAATTCGCTGAAAATTCAGTTGATTTCTTGGAAAATACAAAGAAAATCTAGAAAATTAAGTTGGTTTCTTCGGAAATAGAAGAAAAACATAGGAAATCAAAAGAAAACGACAATGGCCCTAACGGGCCACCGTAATTCTGTTTTAACATTTCAGTTTTCAAATTCTAAACATGTAGGAAATGAAAAAATACATATATAATTTAGAACGTTCGTTGGTTCTTTAGGTCCACAGGTTTTGCCCCTCACTTTATGTGTGGGCTGTAGATATCCTCCTAATGAAAATGGTCTATCTGTAATGGTTTAGTGTTTAAAGTTGGGACCGTCATACCGTCCGAGCTAGCGCTAAATGACTGACGACGGCAGATTTTCAAAGTCTCCATTTGTTGGTCCGTTAGGTACGGAGCCGTAAAAGGGACATGCTCCGATCCGCACTTATTAACTGCGACCACCAGTTATTAAGTGCGACCCGCTTTTATTAACTGCGACCCTCAGTTATTAAGGATAGCTATCCCATTAGAGGCAGTTTTTGCACCCCCATGACAATTTGTCGTCTGTATCAGTAAATATACAAGATAACCATAATAAACTATATATTTTATGAAAGCTTACATTGTGGGGATGCCAACCATATGATTTGTATAACCGATGCTGCTACTGTGTAGAAAATATTTCAATTTTAAAAATTAAAATGAAAACAATAGCGTCCATTTTTCAATTGAAATTTCATGAAAACTGTTGGTCTTGTTTCAACTTTGATGGTATACCTTGATAGGAGACAATTCGAGCTAGTAAATTTTATCTCATTTTTTTTCATTTTCGCCTGGTTTTGTTTTTACAACTATTTTACTAAAATAAATTGAAAAAAACCGTACTTTTTTACGGTCGTTTGTCTTAAAAGTTGAATAATTAAAAAATTAATCCGAACTTACAAAAAGTGAGATAAAGTTTAGTAGATCACCTTATAAGTAACAAGCATGCCAAATTTCAAACGGGTGGCATGGATACTTTTCGAGAAATAAACGTTTAAATCTCGGATTTTGTACAAAAATGAAAGGCTAGAAATCAAGCAAAATGTGTCCAGCTATACATCTGATGAATTAATCCTAATTTTTTGCTTGAATTCTATTGTCAAATACATTTTTAATCTGTCTAATGGGACCTACTCGAATTCCTGTTTATTCTGGATAACTATTACACTAAGTTTTTTTCATCAAGGCGGTTTAAAGTCCAATTTAAACTTAAAAAAACTAGCTAAAACTTGTTGAGCTGATATTTCACGGCGGGTGTCTGAGTGAAGTGTCACTGTTATAATTAGAAACAAAAATACGGATGTTTGCATGGTTTTGATCAGAAGGGGGTAGATTAATGTAAACAAGTAGGACTAATAGATAATTAGCTTACCATAATACTGCGGAAATGAGTTTTGGAAAGGGAAATTTAACAGACAAAAATAATAGTAGCCAAGCCCAAGCTAAGGCAATCTGTTTAATTGTTCCAGTTCCTCGGAAACTAAATTTTTAATCCTAATATTGAAACACTTCTATTTATAATTTTGATTTCATTTTTTCACCAAATGTTAGAGGAAATTTGAATGAAGAAATAAAAAAAAAATGACCAATTTTGATCCTCTAAGGGGATAGCTATCCTTAGCTGATAGCTATCCTTAACTGCGACCCGCACTTAGTAACTGAGGGTCGCAGTTAATAGGTGCTGGTCGCACTTAATAAGTGCGAGTTGTAGTTATTAACTGGGAGTATACCTCCGATGTCCCTTTTACGGCTCCGTACAGTTCAGGCCAGCTGAAAGGTTAATTTTGGCGCACCAACGGCGCGCAAACGAAGCGTGCCAACACAAAGGTATAGTGCGCCAATGCCCATGATTATCGCCTGGCCATTGTTCTAACTCTGTTGAATGTAGTCCGTCGACATGATTGAACCCAGGCCGCGCGCTATCAGCACGGTCAGACAATGGCTGGAAGCGAGCTGCGGGAAGAGCCCGCTAGCGAGGTCTTTGTTAGCGAGCTCAAGAAAATCAGTTGGGAGTCCACGTGGCGTTAATCGGCACGAATGTCTGCATGTAATTCATACCTATTAAATAACATCAGGTGTATGAATTTGTGTTACTGGCGAACACGTCGACCTCGGTCAAGCGTATTTGCATTCCATCTAAAAATTTGTGAAAGGAAATAGATTCAATATTTTTTTTAATCATAAACACCGCTTGCAAAAGGGATTGTAATTTGTGCTTCGTCGGACACCTGCTTTCAAAGTTGACCCAGACTTGCGCGTATCAAGGAATAGCGTTTCTGGTATTAAAGTGTGGGTATTTGTTTATTGGAAGCTTCATCTTACGGCCGCTCCTCATACAGATATGCAAGTTCAAGTCATTCGTTTTTATATATTCAAAAATTCTTGCAAATTGTGTTAATTTTGACCATTCAAGAGTAAATGTCCGGGATTTTACTACCGGATTATGCAGTGTATAAATATTTAATCAGTGGGACAAGAACCGATGAAACGAATTATGCAATACCCGTACCTTTTTACTAGAAATCGGTTGATTAATTTGATTGAAGTCTGGTAATCCCTTTCTGCGGATTTGTCACCAATAAAACAGAACTCACTCCTCTGTGAAATAGATCAACCCTCATGAAATCTGGCGTCTACACACAACTCCGCTATCCAGACGAACTTTGGTACAAGTGTTGGATGCTGTCTGAACATGCTAAATATAGCCCCGCGCGACCAGTTTATCCCCACTTCGCCTTTCGCGGGAAAATGAGAACACGTGTTTGAAATCTTGCAAGATATTACTGCGCAGAAGTTATTCTCTAATGGACGACGGCTGGATTATGAATGACGGACTAGACGCTTGTAATTACCGCTGGTGTCGTTGTACATCGACTTGTGTATACCGTTATTAAATGTAAGACTGGTCGATCACGCTTAAAATCAAATCGGTTACCTGAATTTCGCCTATTTGTTCGGGTATTCCCCCGTGCTACGTCGCATGACGTCACAGCCAATGGTGAACGGTTGCACAATCCCGACGCTATGTTGTGCAATTCAGCTGATTTCACTATCATCTAATATATAGAACGAAGACTTTCCATGACGTATAATCAATACACCTGTGCTGTGTCAACAATGAGAAAAATTTCTGCCGAATCAACGAGATTATTCAATATTCTGCAACATTGATTGAATGCCACATTTTCATGTAAAACCTATTCCCCTACTTACTCATTCTGTCAGTTGTATTAAATGTTTTCAGTTTATACCGTCACATTTTGTATGCGTTTTAAATACTACTAGCGTATACCCGTATTCTACTACAGCAATTTGTCAATCGAAGACTGTATGCAATGTTTACAGCTTATAAAACTCGTCAGTCTCCTCGGCTTCAGCGATAATGACGTCACCAAATGAGCTAACAGACCTATATCCTGTTGTCTGGAACATACTGTTACTTGCTTATTTTTCTATATAACGTCATTCCTAATTCTGTATCGCTGACGTGTATATTTTTCTGGAAAACATTGCGAAAGTCTGCCGACATTGCATTTTTCGACTATTGTTTTTTAGCCATTATGTCCTATACGAACATGTAACAATCTGTGACCATCTTACTTTACAGGTAAGGCACTTCAAGTTTGTGACCTGAGCATATTATGTCAACCTGTACCCTTGGTATGTTCACGTTTGTCTATGACAATACCAAAACAATCTCAGCGCAGTCTACGTCACTGTGCTGTGTCAGCGATCATCACACATTTTTTACCGCGTGAAAATGTCAACTTTATGTCTAATGTAAGAATTAATAGAGCGTGACATTCTCTCGTACTCTACACATTTGCGAGTTCAAAGTACGAAAGTCTCGTTAACGATCTATAATCGACTATAGGCCAAATAACATTAGGGAGAGGTCAACCTCATTAGTTCCGCACGACTGGAATTGAATATGACACTCTGTTCACAGTCTATACAATCTTGAGACAAGTTTGAAAGCGCTGAACTAGAACTTCCGGGTCACTGACTTAAATATCTTAATAAAGTGGTATAAATTAGCCTTTAAACCTGTACAAGGTGTAAAATAGTGAATAAAACAGCATGACCAGTGTCTTTTTGTTGATAAAATACTTGATGTTATTAACAACGTCAAAGCTTTATGGAGACGCAGCTGGAAACTGGAAATTATCTCCTTCAATCGACTTTGAGTGACAACGAGGACTCCAAAACTGTCCATTCCCAATAAAAACCCCTGTAATTCCCCGACAATCGTCCTAGAGACGAAACTTATACCGTTGTATAGACTGTGTGTTCGCCATACTTCGTCAAACACCTCTTTACGACATTCCTTGTTGTCATACCTATATCATAACTCTATGAGAGAGATTTGTTGCAATCCTTTAGAAACCGTTACCTATATCATAACTCTATGAGAGAGATTTGTTGCATTCCTTTAGAAACCGTTGAACGCCTCACTACTGTCGCTTTATCATGCCGGCAGAAGACAATCCTGATTATGTAGATATGTGGATTAAATTTTATCGAGACCAGAGTAGAGCTTACCTAAAGGAGGGAATTTGTGAGATTGGGGGACAGAGAGTGCATTCTCCTCCAAACTCTCTTAATATTGCACAAGGCAACAGTACGGTGAACTCGACTAACAAATCGCGTACAAGAGAAATGACAGTTGAACTAATTTCACCGGCACAGCAAGTTGTAGAGCAGGCTAAAGCAGAACTCTGTAGACAGCGTCACAAAGTAAGCGTGCAAGTTCCAGTAAAGGGAACGCGGAAATAGGAGGAGGAGGAGGAGGAGGAAGAGGAGGAGGAGGAGGAGGAGGAGGAGGAGGAGGAAGAGGATATACCGTATAGTATAAAATATAGAGAGAAATGATATCAGAATTAATCTACGTTTTGGCAGAGAAGCGTCAACATGACAAACAAGTGTACGGTGTGTCAGAAAACATTCTCGCGTCCAGATAACCTGATTAGACATCAACTTATACACCAAAAGGGGATAATAGCAGAACATCCGTATAAACGTAATCGCGAGACGTCATCTATGACTCTTTCAAGAGCATCACAACATCCATTTACTATGATCGTCAGCGGCCCGACTGGTTGTGGGAAGACATCATGGGTAATGAAATTTTTGGAATGTGCTAATATCGATCCCTCTCCAACACGCATCGTATGGTGTTACAGTCAATGGCAGTCAGCCTATGAAGCTACGAGTCTGAAAAATGTAAACTTCCTCCCCGGCATACCCCATGACATAGGCGAACAGTATTACTTCGACCCCGACCAAACCAACGTTATTGTTCTGGACGATTTGATGGGCGAGGTAAAGCGCGAAGAAAAAGTTGCCGACCTATTCACCAAAGGGTCGCATCACAGAAATTTGTCCATAATTTATCTGACTCAGAATCTCTTCCCTCAAGGCAAGGCATCTCGAGATATCACGCTAAACTGCCAGTATTTCGTTCTATTCAATAATCCTATTGATACACAGCAAATTAGCACGTTCGGGAGACGAATCTTTCCTCGGGATACGGCACATTTCATGGCAAAATTTCGCGAAGCCACATCTCGTCCGTACGGATATCTGTTCATCGATTTAAAATCCCATACAGCGGAAAATGACAGGCTCTCTACCAATGTAATATCAGGCGTTGATGAACTCGTGAAAGAAGAACAACTGCCACCTCGTCCAGCCCCAATTCATAATCCATCAACTCAAATTCCCATACCATCTCACGATCCAGCATGGTCCGCTAAGAGGAATGAACAGGTGGGAGAGGGATTATATACGAAGACGGATGCACCGTGGTTCAAACGGAATGCAAATGATGACGAGTCCCAGCAGAGGCAGATAATCCATAGGAGCGGGAATGAAATGGAACGGCAAAAGAGAAAATACCCTTCGGATGACGAACTCCTCCATCACGGGGAAATAGATCTACCTACTCACTTGCGGAGACGGGTCAAATATAACGTGTGGAAAAACATGTTCGGTAAACCTATTGCGAGAGATTGTAGGGTCGAATTTGACGAGAGAAAACAGCGATATACAAGCCAAGGTTACGACGAGGATGAGTCTGTTGCAAATGCTATGGAGGATTATACTCCAGCGATGATGAAGACCTTACGTCAAAAATACTGCAATCTCCTCGTGAACATACAAAAGCTACAAACCGATTATATTCATAACGAGATCTTGAAAACAACGAGGCGTCTGCAAACGATATACGACATAGACTATGAGGAAGCACTCAGACAGACGATTAAGATGCGGAAATGCTTATTCGATAAGTTGATTGATGATGGTGATAGCGAGGACTCCGAATAAAGACCCCAGTAGAAATATTCGTACATAAACATTGAATGGAAGGCTAGATATCGAAATGATACCCACAACAATGGAGATGTATTTCATATAAGCAGTTTTCCCCCATTATTTGCGCAGTGCTATGAGTTGATGAATAAAGCGATTATTTAGTAATCTTCGTATTGCTTTGTCCCTTTTTTATTCTAGTCATATAATTCCCCCTCCAACTCCTCCAACTCCTCCTGCTCCTCCTCCTCCTCCTCCACACACACACACACACACACACACATACACCTCCTCCTCCTCGGGCAAAAGTGTCTTTTAGCACACCATAGCATTCGCATGAACATCAACAGTCGAAAATTGGACCTGGACCAACTCTAGAACACGACTGGTGTTCAGAGAATTTTTTTTTCTTCTTTTTTTGTTATCGAGAACGAGTGTAAATGTTAATAGTTAAAATAATGAACAATAGCGATGTTTGGATGTACGTCGATGAGTTGTCTGATTAAGAATTCACAAAAAAGCGAATTCAGGGCAATTCCACGCTCGAATCGAAATCCATGTCACCACGGACATCGGCAGCGCTTCTCGAGGAAGTTCGTGTACGGATATGCCGGGAAAACTTACCTTCTATCGCGGGGGCAAACTGTTTGAGTTGATTTCCCAGTTTTCAACAACAGTCTCGCCCTAAGAAGGTACCATTTTCGTACACGCAGTAATCGCCTCAGACGTCATAATGCGCTTTTGTTAAATGAGCACGTAGTATAACCGATTTACTTACCATAACATGACATAATCCTCTAAAATGGGGCTGCACCGATTGTACATTATCACCTTCTCCTTTGGTGAATAAACATTTGATAGCGATGTAGAATTTCATACTACCGGTCGACTTAAGACCGTTTTTCAATACAGAGTTCACTTGTTCATAGTATTGCATGAACAGTACGAGGGGGTCCGCTTTAGCGTTAAAGCCTAATGTATGTGAGTGTGTAGTCTACACATCTCGTATTTCGTTTTCACGAAATTAATGCACTCACCGCCGAAGGTCCCACATGTGCGTCGTTTCGAGAGCGATCGCCAGGGGCTCGTGATAGGTGGCTATCAGCTCGTGATAGGTGGCTATCACCATTGTTTGGATCCGGCTCACACCTCTGTTGTCGGATTCGTTCCAATTCGCAGTCCCACAATTTTGTGAGATTGTTCACGAATTCGTCTTCGTCCCTGGTGAAATAGGTACAAATGCGTGTCATACACTTTACGTTATCGAGTACCTTGGAGTAGAATAATCATAAGATTCAAATCTTACTTCAAATCTTACTTATTCCCCCAAAATTCCTATTATGACTCGATATAACATCATATGACGTAGTCGGACAACGCGCCTCTCTCTTGGCTATCCAACGGCGTTAGATTCATCTCCGTACCCCATGCCGTTCTGAAGATATGGAGATTTTTCCGAAATTCATCTGATTCATCTTGTGACGTCACTATGACGTCACTATGGTGATCCAACGACGCGTCTCTCTCCTGGCTATCCAACGACGTAAGTTTCACCGCAGTAGCCCTTCCCGTTCCAGAGATATGGAGATTTTAATGAATTTCAAAAAAAAAAAAAAAACGAAATTTCTAGGCTTTAGGTGTACATTTACAGATTCTACCTATTTATCGAGTATATTTTAATGAAGTTTAAGGGGAAACATATACGTCTCAGCTCAGTGAACCAACCAGTCGTGTGTGACGAAGTATATATCAAACATCGCTGCATCTGCCTTCGGGCTACAACCGCTCGTGCTTGACGAAGTGTATCCTTGTAACACTCATTATACCTTACATACCTTTTGCAATAAATATCTAGTCGTGATTCGCTTGACTGCTCAGGTCGCATTGAGAATGGTGTCATTAATTGAAAGAGGAAGATATTGTGGACTTCCAGTTTAGGATAGAATATGTAGGGTCTGTAATCGTCTTGATGATGAGACACACTTCCTACTAGAGTGCACCGGATTTCAGTCGGAGCGACTGTCACTGTTTAATACAATAAGACCTATCTTCCCATGCTATTATTGGCGTATTAAAGCTTATTATAACCTGTCCTGTGCAAACTGCGATAAACGCTGTGGCGGAATATATTCACAAATGTGAAGCTATGAGTAAACCATTGTAATATGTATTCACTTTGCTAATTTCTCATGCATTTCTATCATCACCTCTGCCGCTATAACCTACAGACTAGACTGGAGGCCCGCAATGAGTTATATTGGTCTTGATTAACATGGATACTGTAGCATGTATACTTTTATGGTTTTTGTCTTCAGTAAGGAAAATGTGCTTTTTAGTGATATTTGCATGTGCTCTTAATATGTATTGGGGGATGCCGTTAGCCTTCGGGCATAAAAATGCAATAAAACTATCTTATCTTATCACGTTCTGATCATGATTAAAGCGTGTTTGGATTTGCTTGATACGCACGGTGTGAATGTCTGGATGACTAGTATGGTATAATATCACCTAGATATGTAATAAATCATTCATCGTCTTGTATGCCCGAGTATCAAAGGCATCATAAGGTTATAACCCCCGCTGCTAGTTGGCAGATTTTGCTATGACGTCAGGGGGTATGTCGAAATCGGTATCGCCACTGAACTCTATTTCACGGTTCTGGTGAGTGAGAGATCTTAGTCGACAAAGGGGTTCACCTTAGATTGAATTAAGCCGCGAAGGATGTCCGTTTGGATACTCTGCCTATATAAATAAGGAAATGTCCTATACCCATGTATGGAAAAACTCCACATAGTATAATTCTAGCAACCTATGAGGAAAAACAAAAATGTGCTGAAAAGCTTACCCATAATAATCGCTTGAAGGTAGTCCTCAGTTCATCCTCTTACTGTGCGTATGTCTTTTCGACGCTGTCACAACAAGCTATTTTATATTAAGAGAAAGGTGTTATCAAGCTCCCTAAATATACTACTAGTTGAGTCTAAAAATAGAACTAATGTCACCGTCAAAGGGCAAATAGATGATTCGAGAACACCGCGAGGAATTTATCACGAGTGTGGAAGATGAGTGTCAGTAATAATTAAAAATCATTCGTGCGAGACGTAGTATCGTTTTATAATAGAGTCAAACAAGGCCATATATGTCCTCCGGCTATGGACACGGTTGGGTGAACAGACGATGAACATCGCAAACACTCCTCAAGCTATAGCTAACATTGAACCATGTGGTGTGCACATGCAACTGTGCCATGTGTATCGGTATTCTCAACGTGAGTGGTGAAATGTGAGTTTTCTGTCCATTTATAAGAGCGTTCCCTCACATACGTGACTCTTATAATATGACATTAATAAACGATGAGTCTCGCGAGCACCGCCAACCTGGTCAAACATATATTTACATATCCCATAGAGCTCGACATTTCCACAGGTCGACCGCATTCTCACATCATCGCGTTTATTATACCGTATAGACGAGTCTTGAAGGTAGGTCGATAGGCTATAATTACACCGCGAGTCACGCGAATACCGCGAACCGGGGTTCGATCGACCATTATATCCTCGGGCGAGTCTCGTAAATAGCCGATCTAGAACACCGCATTAGTCACGCTCCGGCGGCGAACAGGGTCGACCGGCGCGCGCGCGCGATGGATCGCGGACCAGTCGCGCGGTGACATCGTCCGATGAACACCGCATTCCTCCGGGGGGCTATAGATACAACCTATATAAATATATATATATAAATATAAACGGTAACCTCGAACAGCGCATCTCCCCTCCGGCTATAGACACCGGCCGGTGAATCGGCGCCGTCATACGCCTACACCATCGTGCCTATAGGCGTTATACGCGTACAGCAATAGTCACGCGTGGATGATTCGTTAACGAACAGCACCCGCGGCAACACCGCGCCGACACCGCACCAACATGGCGGAGTAATAACACCGCGAACTCGGTGTTTTTGAACTGTCCCTTTCTTACACTGACACCGCACCAACATGGCGGCGTTTCTCTAGTATTAAAGTAATAACACCGCGAACTCGGTGTTTTTGAAGTCTCCCTTTCTTACTACTGTTGTTGCTCGCCACTTCAAGAATAGTTTCTTCCTAATGAAATTATCTATTTTTCTAACTCATTTTATAGGTGTTTAAATTGGAGCCGTCATACCCTCCGTCCTGAAACCAAAACGGCCAATTTTCACCGCCTCTCTTTGTTGGTCCGTTAGTCTCACAAATCTTTTGCTCTCCACTTTAAGCGTGGTCTAGATATCTTTCTATTTAAATTATCTATCTAACTGCATTTTAGGTGATAATTGGCCCGTCATATTTTCTGAGCCAGCACTAAATGGTCCATAGCCAAAAACGTTCATTGTTCACCGCCTCTCTTTGTTGATTCCGAAAATCTTTTGCTCGCCACTTCAAGACTGGTCGAGATATCCTTCTCATAAATTGTCTATCTTTCCCACTCATTTTCAAATTTTGAAAGTGGGGCCGCCATATTCTCCGAGCCAGTGCTAGAACGGCCAATTTTCACCGCCCTCTTCGTCGGTCCGTTAGTTCCACAAATCCTTTGCTCGCTACATCCGGAGTGATCCAGACGTTTTCCTAATGAAATTATTATGTTCTGATTCATTTTAGATGTTTAAAAGTGGGACCGTCATATCCTCCGAGACAGTGTTAAATGGTCCTTATATCTCAAAACAGCCAATTTTCACAGCCTCTCTTTGTTGGTTCGCCAAGCCCACAAATCTTTCGGTCGCCAGTTTAGTAGTGATCTAGATATCTTCCAAATGAATTTACATTTCTGACTCATTTCAGGTGTTTCATTGGGACCGTTATATCCTGCGAGCCAGCTGTGAATGGTCCTTAAACCAACACGGGCAATTTCCACCGCCACACTTTTAGAGTGGTCTAGATATCTTCCTAATAAAATTATCTATCTGTCTGATTTTTAGGTGCTTTAAGTAAGACCGTCATACCCTTCGAGCCAGCGATAAATAATCCATAGCCCAACACAGAACACAATTTCACGGCCACTCTCTGTTGGTCCGTTAGGTCCACAGATGTGCTCGCCACTTTACGAGTGGTCTAGATAGATTCCTGGTAAAATTATTTATCTCTCTTACTCACTTGGAGGAGTTTAAAACGGGCTGTCGTATACTCCGAGGCAGCACTGAATGATCCATAGCTCACAACGGTCAATTTTCACAATCTCTCTTTGTTGGTTCGTCAACTTGTTACTTGTCACTTCAAGAATAGTCTAGATATCTTCCTAATGAAATTATCTACCTTTCTAACTCATTTTTAGGCGTTTACATTGAATCCGCCATACCCTCCGAGCCAGCGCTAAATGGTCCTGAAACGAAAAGAGCCAAGTTTTACCGCTTCTCATTGTTGGTCCGTTAAACTCTCAAATCCTTTGCCTGCCACTTTGAGCGTGGTCTAGATATCTTCTTCTTTACATCTATCTGACTGCCTTTTAGGTGATAAGTGGGACCGTCATATTTTTCGAGTCAGCACTAAATGTTCCATAGCCCAAACCTTCATTGTTCACCGCCTCTCTTTGTTGATCCCCTTCACAAATCTTTTGCTCGTCACTCCAAGCTAGGTCTAGGTATCTTTCTTATAAAATTGTCCACCTTTCAGATTTTGAATGTGGGCCGTCATATCCCCCGAACCAGTTCTGATTCATATTAGGTGTTTAAAGTGGGACCGTCATGTCGTCCGTGTCAGTGCTAAATGGTCTTATCTCAAAACGGGCAATTTTCACAGCCTCTCTTTATTGGTCCGCCGGGCCCTCAAATCTTTTGCTCGCCACTTTAGGAATGGTCTAGATATCTTCCTGATAAAATTATCTTTTGAACTCGTTTTTATGTATTTAAAGTAGAGGCTGTCATATCTTCCGACCCAGCCAAATATTTGTGGACCAAACGGACAAAAAAAAGACGGGCGGTAAAAACTTACCGTTTTTTGAGCTAAGGAACATTTGTTGCTTGCTCGTAGAGTATGACGGCCCAACGAAAATATTTAAAAATGAGTCAAAAATATAATTTCGTTAGAAAGATACCTTGACCGAAATGGCGAGCAAAACATTTGCGATTCTAAAGAACTGACAAATAGAGACGTTGAAAATTGGCCGTTTGGCATATGGATCATTTAGTTATGTTATTAGGAAGCTATCTAGAGAACTCTTAAAGTAATACCCTCCAACCCCTTGGGCTAAGGACGATTTAGTGCTGGCTCGGAGGGTATGTCGGTCACAACTTTTTCACGTGAAAATGAGAAAAATAATTTCTTTAGGAAGATATCTAGCCCACTCTAAAGTGGCGAGCAAAGCATGTGTGAAACAAAGAGAGGTGGTGAAAACAGACAGATAATTTCGTTAGGAAAATATCTAGACCACTCTTAAAATGGCAACCAAAATATTTGTGAACCCATCGAAAGGGGTGAAAATTTTAAATTTAGCGTTGGCAAACAGGGTATGGCGGTCCAATTTAAAACACCCGAAATAGTGTCTTGAAAATAGATAATGCATAAATGAAGATATGAACACCAATCGTAAGGTGGCGAGGATCGATTTCAGAATAGAGAAAAGAAATAAGAGTAAGCAAACAATTCTTCACGTGAAGCTGTTTTAAATTTGGATTCGGTAGGTTTCCTTTTTTTAAATTTACACTGTCGATGCTCGATACGACACGCTTAGCTACTCACGAGATAGTTGAGCTGTGTACATAGAGCCCGAGAAATCCTATGGCTGACTTGAGCTGAAGGACGAAATTATAGATAAAACGTGTAACAATAGGTACTTGGTGTGTCTGTGTCGAGATTTTAATGCATATACAATCGATAAGGATGTATATGTCATGCTGGATTTTGATGATCAGTTTACAGATCACTTGAATGATGGAGCGAATATGGATAGCCTTGGATGGTATAACCTACAACTCTGCACACAACATCAGCATTAACCTAACAATTAACTATGGCTACTTTATCAATATATTGAACAAAATAACATCTTAAATTTACATCAATCAGGTTTCCGACAGAAACATTCTACTGCGACGGCCTTGATTGATGTAACAGATTATATCTACGAAAATATGGACAAAGGACTACTAACTGGTGCCATTTTCCTTGATCTGAAAAAAGCTTTTGATACTATTGACAGATCTATTTTATTGCAAAAGCTTCACCAGGTGGGCGTTAAGGATGCCGAATTAAAATGGTTTGTATCGTACTTTGAAAATCGGTCCCAGATTGTCCATAACGTAACGTATTCTGATCCCATGGTAATTAACTATGGTGTCCCTCAGGGCACGATCTTAGGACCATTATTGTTCACTCTATACATTAATGATCTGCCCTCTACTGTAAATAATAGTAAAACTGTTTTGTACGCGGATGATACAGCACTGTTCTTTGTGGCTCGGACAACAGTAGAAATAGAGCTAGCTATGTCAGCAGATCTGATTAATATTACAACATGGCTACAGAACAACAAACTGACCCTCAACGTCTCAAAAACAATGAGCATGGTGATTGGATCACCACAACGAGTAGCTCGGGACGGCAAAATCAAACTCCGCATGAACAATGAACAAATAGAGCAGTCTGATTGTTTCAAATATCTTGGGTTATATTTTGATTCACATCTGAACTGAAAAAGTCACATTGATAAAATGTGCAGTAAAGTCTCGTCCCGCCTGGGTGTATTAAATAGAATAAGAAAATTCATAAATGATGATACTGCTACGAAAATATACGAGACCACCATACAGCCCATTATTGATTATGTTGATGTTGTGTTGTGTGGGACAACGGCTCGAACGGTAATATTAGTCGAACCCAAAAGGCTGTATGTAGAGCCGGTAGGATAATTTTAAAAGTGAAACCGAGAACTCCTTCTCAATTTGTTTTAAATGTTTTAAAATGGACTGATCTTACTCAAAGAACCCAATTTCATAAGTTATGCATGTTATATAAATGTTTAAATGGTCTTGTACCTGACTATCTTTTAAACAGGTACACCTTTGTAAACGAAGTCCACAGGTATCAGACACGACAGATTTTTAATATTGTTCTTCCTCGCCCAAATACAACATTTTTAGACAAATCTGCTGCAAAAGCATGGAACGTTTTGCCTCTTGAAATTCGGAAATCTGCAACGTATGAAAGTTTTAAAAAATCCTGTTGGAAGTATTTGTCAACTATATGAGAAATTAATCTATCCACAACCCATGTGATATCCTGTATTATATGTATTTATCTTTTTGCTATTTATATGCTGTTATAGGTATATATATATATTTCATAAATGTTGGCTAGTCATGATTGTCTGTATGATAGAGGGCTCCTTGGGAGAGCAGCCATGAAGGCTGAAAGGACTACCCTCTTAAAATAAGTTAAATAAATAAATAAATGAATAGATCGCTGGATCGATGCAGGAATCATAAATGCTTTATATTCAATGGTATATGTTCAGAGACCAGTATATCGTTGCACTCATTTGTAAATATTCCACAGTTGTGGACTATTGTATTGGAGATTTAGATTTGAAGTCCACTTCAGTTTATAAATGGCATCGTTCAGTGTAGAAAACAACTGTTATTGCCATTCAGATACAGAGTAGCTATGTTGTAGCGGAACAGCATTTTCATCAATCTCAGTAAACTCCGATATAATATCACGGAATATTCCCCTGATTTAGTCCATGGGCCAGAGTCGAAACTGGTACCACCCGAGGTGGCAAATTCTACTAATGTTTTTTGAAGAGGTATATGTCTGTAGATGTTATCCATATGTGATAACCGTTGCAAATCGGTAGCTTAAGGGTAGTATACCACGCCTTTTCAACCCTACCCCTTTTCCAGTTCTAAATCCAAACTTGAGGGGTGGGGTATGGTCCCTCGGATATTTTTCTTATACTTCCCTCTAGAGATCTAAAACTTCGCACACTTCGGGCATAGATACTCTTCAATTGAAAGAGGCAAACATTATGTCACATAATCATTTGGTGACGTCACAGTGACGTAATAACCCAGTGAGCAGTTTATTGTCTCTTTTTTGTCCATTTTCAAAATGATTTTTTCAAATTCTGCTGGTACCACTTTACACAGTAGACTCGCTTCATGTTCATTGAAGAGGTATTTCTATGTAGATGTTAGCCATATGTGATAACAGTTGCAGATCGGCAACTTATGGGTAGTTATAGCACACTTTCGGAACCGTACGTACCCTGGGTTATGGTTCCTCGCATATTTTTATCATTCTTGCTACTAGAGGGCTGAAATTTTCCACATACTACGTTTAGGTCCTTGTTTATAGAAATCAGTAAACATAAATTAATAAAATCACCTGGGGACGTCACTATGACGTCATAAAACGGAAAATATGTTTTTGCCGGCCGTTTAGTCCATTTTCAATACATACTTCTTATTCAGTTGGTGCCATTTGAGGTAGCAGATTCCATCAATGTTTCCTAAAGTGGTATTATTATGTAGTTGTTACCCATAGGTTGCATGTATAACCTTTGAAGTTCAGTAGCTTATACGGTAATTATAGCTCGTTTTATGAAACCTGGCCTTATCCTTTCCCCAAGGGTATGGTCCACCAGATATTTGATTTAAATCTATGTCTAAAGAGCTAAACGATTATACCCTATACATTTTAGTCCTATGCTATCATAAAATGCTAAATAAACTGATAAAGCGTTTAATTACATCATCGTATCTCGCCAGAGTAACACATATATACATGTCTTCATCTCTTTCATTATAAGTGTGAGCTGGAGGTGTTATTTACCATTTGGGGGTGACTGAGGACAATTATATTAAAATGATAATATTCCATCGATTAATTAATAGTAGGTTCTTCGATGCAAAAACATGCCAAACGATGGGAGAGCGAGAGCAAATTTAACTCATGGTAGTGTTGCGTAAAAATAAACTGTCGATCTAGTTTTACTATTTTGTGTTGACAATTTCTACTCGACATAGAGTACATTTCCTGTGCAACGTGTATCATGATTGTTGAATGTTCATCCCAAATACATACTGGCAACTTGGTAACATTTCTCCCCAGCGTGAGGACTTGAATGTGTGTTAAGAACGGAACCAGAATCTTGTTGGCAGGAGTAGAATATCGAATCTGTGGCGGGAGTAGATTGTTAACATCAGCGTCGGCGATTGAGAGCACAGGCGATGTTCGTGTCAAGTTTTCAACGTAGACAAACTCAGGTTACTTTACCACCGCGATTCGGGGTGGTATTAAATACGGTACAGTCAGTGGATGGAAGAGACAAAGGGATTGTATAAGATTTTACCACCAAAGCCACAATGAATTCAAATCTGGAGACTATTCTGTTCAATTCAATAAAATGCGTCTGACGGGCGTTGTCAGCTGGAAATCGTTTCTAACCATAATTGCATGATATGTGATGCAAAATGGATACCGGTATCAACTATTGAACCAATCCGGAATCGACAATTGTCAACAGTAATGATGAGGCTGTATGGAGATTTTAGTATATGAACGTTCAACCAGATTTGATGATATGAAACGAACATCATGATGTCTTCAATTTCAGCGTCATTCGAACCTGTTAAATTTCTTTGCATAAAATACTACCTTGCTATGTCAAAATGAAGCGGGCCTTCTCTCTCGTCGGTTGTATGACAAAAGAGATGATTACAATTTCGACATCGTAAACTATCTCTTTCTGGACAGTAATATTCCAGTGGGACCTGCATATGGCGTATACATATCACGCCTAGTAGCATTTGCTAGATCCTGTATTAAATGTGACGATTTTAATCAACGTCACAAAACATTGTTACAGAAACTTATAAAACAGGGCTACACCATCAAGCGCCTCCACTCAAAGTTTCTCAAATTTGTCGATACATATCGCACGCTGATAGCAAAATACGAGAGTAGCGTGCAAGATCTATGGCGTTACGTTTCGTAACTTGTGTCTAATTCCGCTTAACCCGGGGCTAGGGGCCGTATGAACCCATGTACTTCAAGATCCTCATGGTACTCATATGAACAGTCACAATCAAAGCGTGACTGAGATACATCATTCTTTAGATGACGACTTTACAACGAATATTATGGATTAAGAATACTGATCAGCGATACGGATTTGATATTTTTGGAACATCATGATGTCTTGCCGGCATCATTGAAAACTGTTGACCGCTTCTCTCTTGCAGGGAACAAGCCTATGTTTATGTATACTATGATTGTCTTTTTGAATTGGGTGCTAATACTGTCATATGGAATATGGAATAGGTCTTTGGATTATGGACGCGGATATTCTCTAATGGACGACAGCTGAATTATCAATGACGGACCAAACGCTTGTAATGTGTAGAAGTTCGAGTTATTAGTGTCCTGTGAATAAGGGCTTTCGATTATTGATGCAGAAATCCCCTGAGTGTTATACACGATAGTATCACCATCACAAATCTCCAGAAAAGGTCATGACTGTATGCAGGAAAATGTGTAATTAGGGCAGGTTGGTGTGATGACCCTGGAGTTTTAATGATGTAGCGACCATTCATCATTTATATAATGGTGTATGGTTATCGGAAGAGCTAAACATGCTTAAGTGGTTCGCCTCCTATTTATCTGACAGAGAGCAAAGAGTTGTTGTGGACGGTGCTTCATCTCAGTGGTCTGAGATTTTTTCGGGGGTTCCTCAAGGGTCTATTTTAGGCCCTCTTATGTTTTTATTATATGTAAATGACATGCCGGAATGCGTGAACGCTGCAACTAAGGTGGCTCTTTTTGCCGACGATTCCAAGTGTATTAGGGAAATTAACAGTATAAATGACTGCCTGGAATTACAACATGACCTGGAAAATCTTGTACAATGGAGTAAAAAATGGGACATGAAATTCAACGCCCTGAAATGCAAGCTCCTCACAATCACGAGGAAACGAAACCCAGTTGTACACAGGTACACGATGGGCGGTGCCACACTTGAGAAGGTCAATAGCATGCGCGACCTCGGAATCGAAGTGTCGTCCAACTTATCGTGGGACACACATGTAAATTTAGCGGTAAGCAAAGCGAACCGCATGCTTGGGTTAATACAAAGAACTTGTGGCCAATCATGCCCTGTTCAGACGAAACGAAAACTCTATGTATCACTTGTACGAACCCTATTAGAATATTCACCTCAGTCCTGGGCTGTTACAACAAAAAGGTCTCTTCTCCATTTAGAAGGAGTACAAAGGAGGGCGACGAAATATATTTTAGGTTACCGGGAATGCCAGGACGAGGATTACAAATCCCGATTAATTAAACTAAACTTACTGCCATTAAGTTATAGAAGAGAAATTATGGATTGTGTATATTTATTTAAATGTTCTCGCGGTGATTATGACTTGGATGTGTATCAGTTTGTATCATTCAAAGCTCCAGAGAATGTACTAATGAAAATGCCCAAATTTAAAACTGAAAATTTCCGGCATTCTTATTTTAACAGAATCTTTTATCTGCGCAATGTAAATTCATTACGTGACCTTTTGTCTTTTAGTATTGAGTCGCATAAAGCTAAGTTGATGAGATACTACTCAGTTTTTTTAAGAAACAAATTTGTATCAGACAACTCCTGTACATGGGTTAGCAAATGCCATGGTACGCGATGCCGACTCATTTAGCTTCACGTGCATTTTTTTCTTAATTCACTTATTTTTTATTTCTTACGCTCTTTTAGAATCAATTCTTTAATATCTTATATATTTATAATATTTTATTGTATTGTTCCTTATGTACGTGTGTTATGATTGTTAATGTGTGTGTGTGCGTGTGTGCCTGTGTGTGGTTTTAATGGAAGATTGCTTAACTATAGGTGCTAGTCACCTGTGCGATCTCTTCCAGACTAGTGTCGAAGTTGATTAAATAAATGTCACAGACACGATTTCAAAGGATTTAGCTACATTCATCTTTCAAACAATATTTCCAAACTGCCTAGTCATCCATGTGCCTAATTTTATGGCAAATAATTTCATCATAATGGCATATGGGCAGTTAGTATGAGTGGAAGTGAAATAATTTCTGAACATTGTTATCGAACTATCCGTCTCTGCAGCTGACGATGTAGGCATACTCTCTGCATCAAGGCTGACATTTTTCATGTTCCGCCAAAGATGTTAGCAGAATATATGAACTCCCTTTCAGCAACCATCCCAGTCGAGCAGGATCACAGCCTGTTAGTCCAGTTCCAGGTTTGCAGCATTTCACTATCGAGTATCGGCTTAAATCCGATTGATGACGGAGCCTATGATGACGTTACCACGTACGCAGGGCTCCCTTAACATATTCATTTTCATTCGGACCAAAGTTATACATCCAGGTACGAATCATCATCGCGAATACCATGGTCTACCTTAACACTCATGAGACGAGTTGACATTCATTTAAACAGCTAATCATGGAGTGGTCTTATGGCGCTTCTGTTTGGCTGAGATCCTGAATAACGCACACTGGCATTCCGACCTCAGCGCCGCACCCCTGTGACCTTTGATCAAAGCAAAGCGAATCACTTGATTGCCTGACGGAGTAGACGATGTCATCAATGAATTATTTACGTTCGAAAAAGCCGTTTGCTAGGGCTCTAGACAGTAGAAAAGATAGAGGGAGGGAATGGCCTGGTAGCGGGGCTGGGATCACCAAGGAATCACCTTGTTGATTTCCTGGATATTTTGCCACCATCAGATTCATCAGTAGGTCTATCATGTGTGTTTGGAGACGATGTTGGTGGTATTGGATTTTCTGCATTTCTATCTTTTGCAATCTCTGAAAGAGGCCATTGGGCACGCATTTATGCAGCTCCCAGCAGGCAGCAACTTTCACGGGGTAATGCTCAGAGGTAATAGTGGTATCAACACCTTCAGAAAAGCTCTAAAAGGGCAATCTTTATGCATTTTAAGAAGCAAACATCGCATTTCAAATACAGACATCTAACACATATGGCCATCTCTGGCTATGAAACAAATTTGCAGTTGGCACCACCGAGTGGATTACCCGTTCAACACGTTTGCAGGACTAAATCACAAAATTTGCTGGGATACCACGTTGACCAACCTGGATTAGCAAACAATCGGTGGCCAAGATGGAAAGAAAGGGTAACCTCTTAAAAACGATGCAAATTCTAAGGTGGCCAACATTAGCTCATCATAAAGGGTGACCGTATGCTGTAGCATTTGTAAATTGAGAAAGTATTTGTACTCATCAAGGTTAATTGCAATTATAACAAAAGTTTGGAGGCCGAATATGGTAGATTAAGAGGACAATTCCATTTCGTCAGATTCCTACCAACAATGACAGAACAAAATTTGGTGGGAAGATACGGAAAGGAAAGACGATTGGTAGCCAAGATGAGAATCAATGGAAATATCGCAATACCTCGGAATATTTCCTTAACTGTCCTTCTTCATGTCTTCCGTACGGCTACTGTTTGGCAGCTTACTCTCGTCAAAGAAACATAACAGGATTTACCACTTCATTTGGTTCAAGTAAAAATGAGAGAATAAAATAACCCTCAAATTATCATCATTATTATTCAGTCGCGGTGACTTCATCACAGCATCAGATGAATGTTTCAATAGATGCTTCAATAAAAAAGGGCATGGAGGTACAGGTTGGTACTTTTCAGCTATCTGACCATAATGGAAATATCGGAAGGACCATACCCTACCTGCAAACTTGGGTTGAGAATACAGAAAGAGGTAGGGTCCGGAAAATGTACTACAACAACACATAAACTACCGATATACAACGGCTCTCCCAGATGGATAGCATTTGTATGCAAATACCCCTTACAAAAAATGAACTGAATCTGTTACCTCAAGATTTACCAGCAAAATGTTTCGAAAGTATCGAAAATATAAAAATAAATTATTACTCATGTGATGACGTCACTTTGACGTCATAAAACTTATCATTTGTTTACAGAAGGCGAATATCTCATATTCAGGGAGTGAACAGTTATAGCTCTCTAGCAACAGGAATAATTAAAATATCCCAGAAATCATACCCCACCCCCCAAATGTGAGCGCACAATGTGATGGGGGGAGGGTTCAGAAAGTGTACCATAACTACCACTACGTTACTGATCTGCAAGTGTTAGCACATATGGGCAAAATCTACATACAACTACCTCTTCAAAGAGCATTTACCAAAGTTGATGCGTCATATGGTGCCAGCAGAATCGGAAAAACCAATTGGAAAAGCAACCGAAATTTCGACAGTGAATGCTGCCACATGCTATTACATCACTATGCCATTATACAACGGTAATATTAAGATATGTTAACTTGTGCTAATGGACCAGGCCCTGCCCACAAAGTATGGGAAGTTTCAGCTCTTCAGCGACAGAAGTAACTAATATATCCGAGGAACCATTCCCCTGCCCTCATTCTTTGAGTTCGGAATAAGAGCAGGGGTGGGGTTAAGAAAGTGTGTTTTGCTACCGTTAAGCTACCGATCTGCAACGGTTATCACATATGGATAACATCTACATACATGTACCTCTTCGAAAAACATTACTAGAATTTGTCACCTCGAGTGGTACCGAACCGTAAAATTTGGGGTCTTGGCCCATGGACTAATTTACCATCTTGGTTTACCTAGATTGCATTTTCATCTGCCTGACACTTTACCTTGACGCTGGAAAGCTGAAAATTCAGAGAATTTCATATCCACTTTAGACAACCATTTACAAAACTGATTGCAGACCTGGACTGATGACGTTTATGTTAACGATATTTGTACATGTAATAATTTGTCTCTGGTCTACATAGAAAGCGCGAAATCTAAGTCAAACAAGCCATGGTTTAACGAGGAATGTGCTGATAAGAAGGCATATAAACTAGCTAGAGAACGTTATAAGCACATGAAGACCCAAGAGAATAACTTTAATCTATGTTCTATTAATGGAAGAGTATCGCTGAGAAAATTCTCCCACAAAAAAAATTGTTTCAAGATTTGATACAGTACACACACAGGCTGCTTGGAGTCGAGAGTTATGCCCGTGCGCGTGTACTTCTCTTCTAAAATCTTGTTATTTGTGTTTAAGTTTCACGCTCGTATTTGTCTAACCACCCCAAAACAGTGAATACCGACCAGAGAATTTATGAATAGGAAAACTGCGGAAGAAGAAACTCTGAGCGTTTTGTCTTATTTTTAATCCGGACACACGAATGCTGGAGCCTCCGCCCTCTTGGTTTCTCGCATTTTTGACTAGACATTTTCGAGTTTTTGTTTTAGAGTTTTGATTCGTCTCTTCCATTTAGTTACTAGAACTATGTCCAACCCCACATGTTAATTCTAAAGGTCGGGCCACAGCTAAATGATGAAAAGCTAAGAATTGGGACGTTTCAATAGAACAGTATTAATGGAAACCACTTTCTAAAGCCGAAATACTTTCTCTAGGATGTTTATTCATTACTACGCCACGTTTACAAATTATCACTGATCATATACAGTTGACTGAAATTATTAGTCGAAACATTGTATATTCGAATATATATCCAAAATGCACTTGTTATCGTGGCGCTATGCCGCGTACGTGTGAAATGGATTGAATTAGCTAGCTGTTCCCAACTGGACTCGGTAGCTCAGTTGGTAGAGCAGTGGGACGGTATCCCCTGAGTCGTGAGTTCGATTCTCACCCGAGCCAGTATTTTCTGGCAGGGTGTTTCACAAAGTAGGAATATAATTATATTATAATTTATCCCTGAAGATGACTAAAATTAAATCATATACAGTGCCCTGCCATATATGCATCGTAATGTACATATTCTTGTATGTGTATTTGTTGAATAATAACTACTGTATCTAATATAACTACTAAGGACGGGAGACACATTAAGCTCTGGCTCACTGTGCTCCCACTGATTCAATCAATTCTGCTTAAACCAAAGAATAGGAACACGGGCAACCTCGAAGTCGTCAACCCCAACAATACCAACAACTGATTTAGGCCAGATGGATAATGAAGTTCTTTCACAAATTAAAGATGATACGCCAACTGACGGCGCTATTTCAGCGGATAACAAGAAAACATACGGTACCTAAGTGGGACATGCAACAAGTTAGTTAAAGGAAAGGTTCGGTTATGGTAAAGCTATATTTCAACTGAAAGAGCTAGTCAAATGGTATTCAACTGCATTTTTTGTAATTTTTGGAATTTATTTTGACGCAGAAATAGTTAACCAAATGATGATACCGTCAAATTTACCAAACTCCAGGAAAGCGCCATTGTATTGTCACGTGACCTATTTTAGCCAATAGGAGTAAAAGTACGTAAAACAGCGTGACGTAAGCCAGAGGCAGAACATGCATGTGACAGCATCATGGAGCTGCATGTGTTAATGTGAAAATTGCAGTTTTGTTAGTAAAAATTGTCAGGAATTACTTTAAATACTAAATAGCTTATACCACTTTCATTTCTAGTTGCCAGAGCGCGGCTTTGTTCGCTCTCCCAACAGCAAAGACACTCGATCTCTCCAGTAAGCCGTTCATGAGAGCAGCGTGTGCACATACTGAATTTCCCATGTCTATCTACACAAATCGTCCGAAGAGCGCCGTGGTGCGTGCACATAGATTACCCGAACAGACAGAAGAGCTCCATGCCTTAACCCCACGTCACATCCGCCTTCTGGATACAGTACAATGGCGGCACTTTGGGGACTGCGAGTTCGCGGTTTAGTACTCCTTGAAAAAAAAAATTTAAATGAGGAAATATATCTTTTGGGTTCTATATGGTGAGTTGTTTTAATATGCATTAAAGGCAACCAAACCCGAACTTTTCAATTAAAGATCGTGATAGAGCCATGTGCTAGCTGTGAAATTTGTTAATTCTGGCAGCACATAAAATGCGGAAAAGTTGGTGTAGAAACCTATAAATTTCCGATGAAGGAAGATATATGCATACATTGGTATCGATGTTCTCGATGCTCAATCATTAACATCAGGCCCCGTGGGGTTCCCGGGGATTGACCTGGGATGTCATTGTGCACAATCCAGGTCATGGTAAGAATATGCCTTAGCCCTCAGAGAGCTTGTCGTAAGAGGCGACTAACTGGAGTACAGGACCCCCACCCGTGGGGTGTCGGATGTTAAAAGAAATAGGGCCCTACCCTTGTGGTTTACAAGTGTGAAAAGAAATAGGGCCCTACCCGTGTGGTTTACGGGTGTGAAAAGGAATAGGGCCCTACCCGTGTGGTTTACGGGTGTGAAAAGGAATAGGACCCTACCCGTGTGGCTTACGGGTGTGAAAAGGAATAGGGCCCTACCCGTGTGGTTTACGGGTGTGAAAAGAAATAGGACCCTACCCGTGTGGTTTACGGGTGTGAAAAGGAATAGGGCCCTACCCGTGTGAAAAGGAATAGGGCCCTACCCGTGTGGTTTACGGGTGTGAAAAGGAATAGGGCCTTACCCGTGTGGTTTACGGGTGTGAAAAGGAATAGGGCCCTACCCGTGTGGTTTACGGATGTGAAAAGGAATAGGGCCCTACTTGTGTGGTTTACGGGTGTGAAAAGGAATAGGGCCCTACCCATGTGGCTTACGGGTGTGAAAAGGAATAGGGCCCTACCCGTCTGGTTTACGAGTGTAAATCGATGATATCATAATGTCTGCGCTTTCACCGTATTCTCTCATAAAAAACACCCGGCTGGTGCATGAGGAATTGGAGCAATTAGAGCAATTCCTTTACATATCTAAATTCAGAATTCAATACCATACATTATATAAATGACAATCAGTGGTATTTTTGTATTTTTCCTGATATTGCATACATTTCTGGAATCATTTTCTCAGAAATTGGCATGTCTTTACTACATGCACAGTTAATAGCAGCACGTGACAACTTTCCCCATCATCCAAATGATACCGGAATCATTATTTCGCTTGAGGATCTGCACACCAGCTGTTACATGTATTTACACAGTTACCGGTAGTTTATTTTTATCCTTCGCTTGTAACAATAGTTTCTGTTTCCTATAATTTGGTCTTACGTAAACATGACTAGATAGATATTGTTCTCTGTACATCGTAAGATTCTTGCAAGTGAAACTCTTCTCCTACCATTTTGCAATATCTTGAATTTGCTAGAATTTTGGGGCTAGTCCGTCGATTGAAAAATATGTATGAAATACTTCCCAATCTAATATACTTGTCTAATATAGTGTGTATTAAATGACAGTGATCAGGAAAGTGCACTAAGTGATGAAAACGATGATGATAATGATGAAATTGTAAATGATACATTCAATAGCTTCTACAAGAGATGAGAATTGCTGACGACGAGGATGTATTAATTCACACTGATGATTTGACTGCACTACAGGTAAATAGAAACGATGCTATTGAAGATGTGGCAGATGACGATGAGAATGTTGTTGTGGGCGTACACAACGGTTATCACGAAAGTTCCAGAAATGTTATAAGCAATTTCGACCTGAAGTGCATGTATACCAATGCAGATTCGCTATTAAATAAACGTTCAGAACTAGCCCAGGTCATTCATGTACAATATCGGGACATAATTGGGATAACCGAGACCGTGCCGAGAAAGAGAAACGTAGATCCTGAGACAGTGGAGTATGAGGCAACAGGCTATTAACAGTACAAAACTTAAGTAGTGTTTGCATGAAACGTGGTGTAGTACTGTACATAAAGAAATCACTGATGCCCAACCCATTGTCTGTGTAATTACTGTGGGTGTGACTTTGAAATTGTTTCACCAAGTTAGCCACCTGATTGGCTAACAAATGTAGTTTTAAATTGGCACGGGATTTATATAGCGCTGAATTCAGATATAATATTCCGTGATATTATGTCTGAGTTTACTCAGATTGGCCAGCAATAAGTTAAATACCAAAACTGAAGTATCGGTTCGGCTACATCTATAGTGATGCCGAAAAAGAAGATGGGCTAAACAGTTTCTTCTCCTCTGTCTTCACTCATGAGGATCAGTCGTCCAAGCCAGAATTCGCGAAAAGGAATTATCAAGAACTTTTGGTGGATGTCCTCTTCACCAAATTGATGAAGCTGAATGTATAATCTGTAGGAAGTCGCTTGACCACGGATGTGTGCCAAGTAGTTGGTAGCTCGGCCACGTGAGTCCGATTTTTAAAGGAGGTAGGAGCCAGTTATGCATAGTACCTACAGGTCAGTTAGTCTTACTGCTGTGGTGGGAAAATTCTGATGGATCACATTATATGCCACATGCAGACTAATGACTTATTATCATCATGCCAGCACGGCTTCATTCAGTGGAGGTCATGCATGACCCAATTCACAGAAGTTATGGACATATGGACTCAAATACTTCAATCTGGAGGCTCTGTTTCTGAACTTACAAAAATCGTTTGACTCGATTCCACACAAGAGGTTATTAGCTAAGGTCGAAGCTTATGGAATAAAAGGTAACGTACTAGGCTGGATAACAGACTTTTTACTGGACAGAAGACAGTGGGTTGTGGTTAATGGCATCAAAATCAGAAACTGTGCCGACAACAAGCGGTATTCTATGGTGGCCGAGAGGGACCATCGTCACTTCGCCATCGTGCCATAGGGCGATAGAGCGATAGAGCGATGGCGATAGAGCGATGGCGATAGAGCGATAGAGCGATGGCGATAGAGCGATAGAGCGATAGAGCTATGGCGATAGAGCGATAGAGCGATGGCGATAGAGCGATAGAGCGATGGCGATAGAGCGATAGAGCGATGGCGATAGAGCGATGGCGATAGAGCGATAGAGCGATGGCGATAGAGCGATAGAGCGATGCCGGTAGAGCGATAGAGCGATAGAGCGATGGCGATAGAGCGATAGAGCGATGGCGATAGAGCGATAGAGCGATGGCGATAGAGCGATAGAGCGATGGCGATAGAGCGAAGTACATGACTGCGCATGACTACACCAAAACGAGACAAGTCGACAGTTTTGCCTACCTTTGTGTTCACGGTATTTGTCGATACAAGATTTTCATGGCGGTCAAAATGAATATCAACGCCATGCATACTAAGAAAAATTCTGTACAAGAAAGCGACTCTGAGTTGATTCAAGGAATGCCATTATGAATATATATAAAAAAAGATCTTTGATTAATGACACGGAGGGGGGAAGGATTGACGCTTATTAATGTTCAATTATTGGAGAACGTTGATAGGATATTAATTTATTAAGATTTGCCTCCCCCCCTATACCTCCGCATTGCACAAAGAACGGAATGTCTCAAAGAGCGGAGACAAGGATCACTTCGTCTCTCCACCCTCAATAATTACAAGGGGGTGCCTTGAAATGGGCCGAAAATTAGTAGAGAAGCGTGTGAAATAAATCTAAAATTACATGGGAGTGTACCCCGACCCACCTTTTTAATTCTTCCTTCGCGGGTCTAAATTTGTCGTGACTGGTTTTAAATTGCAGTTTTATGCCAAGTACCAACATTTTCTCAGTGGTTTCGTACTAAATGGAATTTAGACTGGTCACAAGGTGACTTTAAGCTATTAGGTCTTGTGTTTACAAACAATTTGGCCGAAAAGGTTGAAAAAATTAAAAAGATAAATTAAAAGATATTGTCATACTCATGAAGATATGGTCCAAAATAGGATTGACTCCACTAGGACGAAATGTCATTTTAAAAAAGCTTGTTGTTGCCGAAACTCAACCATCTATTTTCCTCTCTTCCAAACCCACCCGAACCACTTATAAATGAATTCCAGAAACGCTGTTTTGAATTTGTTTGGAACTCGAAACCTGATAAAATTTTCAGAAAATTTTTTGTTAAACCACTTGAACATGGCGGTTTAGATAATCCTATTGTTAATATGTAATCCATGCACAAAATAGATCGTGGATTAGGATATTACAAGCTGATAATTCCAAGTGGGGTAATATTTTGAAAATGTGTATGCCAAAGAATATAGACCCAATAGGAGTTGGTTCAGCATTCTTAAGAACTAATATTATACCAACGATGGAAAACGTATTTTGGAGAGACACGCTTCTAGCCTGGACAGAATTACTAAAGTGTAGGTAAACTGAAAATCAAGTGTAACTTGAGATTTTCCGTCAGATAGCTGAAATTTTATCTGTTGTCGATAGCTCTTTGAGGGATATACTAAGTTTATTATTCCCATCGTGTTCTACAGCTCGAGACAGAAAAAACAAGGGGCCACACCCTATACCGCAAATGTCCATGAGTAGGTTTCCCATTGGCACTAACTTTGTCCCCTGCGCCAGAATGGACCTAACATGTCCTATCCTGCGCTGGGCCGTCACGTGACTGAAAGTGACCTTTAACCTTTTAACTCGAATGGGACCTGTGACCCGGATGCCACGTGGCAGGATGTGACGTCATAGTGACGTCAATTTGATAAGTAGTAAAAGGGGAAATTGGGTCTTAAAATGTTGTTTCGTATGATGTCTTCTATCTTTCTATGAGAGAAGATATTTAATTTCCAGTGTACAAATTGTATTGTGTGACTTCCTGGTTTAAATTTAGGCATTGAGGGGTCTCATTATCTTACACATGCAGAAAAGTTGATGATAAAGCCCCCTTAACAACAGTCTTACATTGAAGTACTACTTCAAAAAAGAGCAAATACAAAATTTCAGGTATTTTGACCATGTATTCTTTTTACATAAATCATGTTCGTATAAATAAGAGAATCTAAGAAATAAATGGATTTCAGTGGGAGTTGTCATATCTTAGTAAAAATTAACATGGCGAACATTCAATTTCTTTGCTCATATTTTTACCGCATGTAGTGAAATTAGGCACAAAAATGGACTCTTAACCATGCCGATTTCTGGCTATATAGATAAGTGCCAATATCACATGTTAAAATATAGGAAAAAGCCTCAAATCTAAAATGTAGGTAAACTGAAAATCAAGTGTAAATGTGAGATTTTCCGCCAGATAACAGAAATTTTAGCTGTTGTCGACAGCTTTGAGAGATATACAAAGTTTATTATTCATTCTCAAATGATATCAATGTTCATTTGTCTATAAATGTCGCTTTTGTGGGATATATTGGGGGACTTAAAACGAAAGGTAAGAACAGCTCGACAGTACCAAAGAACATTCACGTAAGGATAATTGAAGCCTTGAATGCGTTTTTCCCCACCAGACCTCGGTCGGGGGATATAGAATCTCTGTCTGCGTGTGCTGGCGTCGCAAATTTATGTTAGCACGATAAATTCGAGAGCATTCGGTCAAGCCACTCCAAATTTTGGCTGAAGATATATTGGGCAAATATAGCCCTCACGTTATTGATATCAAGGTAAATAAGTCAAAAGGTCAAGATCACCCTGAAACTGCATTTATCATTATCCAGCCTGTATCTTTATGATTCAGCAGACATCTCGAAACTTGTCTTATCCTTCAACCCCAACATAATGATGTCCGTCCATAGATGATCGACAATGCATAAGGCGTTAAGCTAGAGCGTTGAGACGGGCGTTAAGGCGTAACGACGGGCGTTGGCGGGCGTCACTGCATTTCGATGAATTAGTGTCATTTCCATGGAATATGTATGAGATATCTTCTGAGCTATTTCACCAGGGCGTTGAAGCGTTAAGCTGGTCGTTGCTAACCATTACAATGTACAAGCCCCGTTCTGGGCTTCAGTTTTCACGTGGTTGTTCTCACGTTGTTGTTGTTTTTCATTGTTGTTTTCTTGAATAAAAACAAATGAGATTTCACCCAAAACCCTGTCTTGTGTGTTTTCTGTACAATAGGTTACGAGCATAAACAAGTGGCCATCAATGCCCACGTCAGTTCCACGCCATACTCATCCAGTCGGAGCCACGAGTGCTACACATTGACACCTCCCACGGCCCATTTGGACCACTGTGGGTCCATCTCGGCCCCAAAACGTCTATTCCCATACTCTTTGTCTACTGCGCATGCGCAGACAGACGATATTCCCACCCCACAACCATCCAGTTGAACGCTCCCCCATGACTTCCAACAAAAACCTTACCATTCGTGGTCTACATGCAGAGAGCTACAAGATGCCACCCTACACGGCCTATTAGAACCACGGACAGTCCATCTCTACCCCAAATACCTTCCTTCACACCCCCAAAATGCCCTCTTTGGCTAGTACTCCTACTGATGACGCCACCAATGACGTCACAGACAACGTGGACATGCCTCAAGTCGTGGTTTACGCCACGAGGGCTTTACTTTGATACCTCACACGACGCATTCGGATCAAGAATGGTCCTTCAATCGCTCAAACACACCCCCACGCACCCCCACGATGACCACTTTACTTACTACACCCCAACTGCGCATGCGCAGATTGGCGCGACTTCCAATAAAAAACACGCCACTCTGACTCTACTCCACGAAAGCTTCACTAGGATACCCCAACCGGGCCATTTCGACCGAACATGGCCCATCTCTACCTCAAACACCTTCCTTAACACCCCTAAAATGCCCACTTTGGCTACTACTCCTACTGATGACGTCACCAATGACGTCACAGATGACGTGGACATCCCTCAAGTCGTGGTCTATACCACGAAACTTCACTTTGACACCTCACGCGACGCATTCAGACCAAGAACGGTCCTTCAATCGCTCAAACACTCCCCCACGCACCCCAAAACGCCCACTTTCGCCACTACTCGTACTGATGACGTCACAAATGATGTCACAGATGACATGGACATCCCTCAAGTCGTGGTCTACACCACGACAGCTTCAAGATGACACCCCACGCGGTCCATTTGGACCACGGATGGTCCCTCAATCACTCAACAGACCTCCAGGAACCCCCAAAATGCCTGCTTTCCGTACTACGGCCAGACTGCGCATGCGCAGAATGATGAAAACGGACGACACACTAGTCCAGTCGGATGGTCCCCCACGAGAGCTTCACATGCACTGTTACCTCACACGACCCATTCGGACCACGGATGGTCCACCTCGACACCAAAACGTCCCTTCCAATGCCCTTTTCCCACAATTTCCTGTCTGCGCATGCGCAGAATCACGTCAGTTCCACCCCACACCCCTCCAGTTGGACGCTCCACCTCGAGTGCTTCACGATGACACCTCACACGACCCAATCGGATCAATATGGGTTCTCCTAGACCCCAAAACGTCCACCCCAGCGCTACTTGCCCTGTGCGCATGCGCACAGTAACTTTTCAATAACAATCAACGCATGGCCTCGAGACCCCTCTCATCGTGTTCTACAGATAAAGACAGAAAAAAACAAGGGTCACACCCTATATCGCAAATGTCCATGAGTGGGTTTCCCATTGGGACTAGCATTGTCCACTGCGCCAGAATGGACCTAACATGTCCTATCCTGCACTGGGCCGACACGTGACAGGAAGTGACCTTTGACCTTTTGACCCGGATGTGACCTGTGACCTGAAAGTCACGTGACTGGATGTGATGTCATCGTGACGTCAATTTGATAAGTAGTAAAAGGGGAAATTGGGTCTTATTTAGGGGCAGAAATGTGCGAATCAGGGGAGATAACCAGAAATTGTACCAACAGAGTTATCACCCCTGAACGGGCCTCCGGCGGTCCTTTCTATACTACTCCAGTCATGAGAGGGACAAAGCGCGGATCATGTACCCCAGGGGAAGCTTGTATAAATATTGCAGTTCAGCCTCTGCTAAATTTTCACGAACCTGAATCACGAACACTGAAACATTGGAAATGATAGTCGAGATGATAACCAATGATTTTCAGGCTCAATCCACATTTTTGAACAAATATGGTTCCTAAATCCAATTCAAGTCTGATTAGTATTCCGGTTTTGATAGCCAAGTTTACATGGCTTCGTTCGTTCCTAGTAGAAACGAACGAAGCCATGTAAAGTTGGTTATGGGTTTGGCCGTTCGTACAACACAATCTTCAATAAAAGCTTATGTTTTTTGAAGAATACTACATGCTGACCACCATCTCATATATTTGCTGTCCACCGTCTCAGTATAACTTTCCTTTATACTGTTCACCGTAGCCTGAATAGACGCACATGGTGTGGCTTGTTAATTAATATAGATGCTTACGCTAATTCAATCTATTGAAGTTTGGGTGAAATACAAAGAGCATTGAATGGGGAATAATTACACATGCTAATATATACCGATTAGTGTCAGTTATTAGTGATAAAAACACCTTGAAAACGACATTTCGCTCGCATCGCTTCCCGTGTTCGTACGATATCTTTAAGTATAAGATGTTTTGCTACGTAACCAAACAATTGAAATGACGACTGTTATTTCTCATGAATGAATATCCATTAATATTGCCCATGACCTACGAAGAAATGTGAAAGAAATTCAAATTGCTAACACCACCTAACCTGTGTTGCGAAAATATAGCCCCACCGGTTCACCACAGTTTCACCGGCTGGCGACGGTCGGATGTAGGGGGCGGAGAATATTTCTCAGTCCTAACCATTTAGTTTTATCCGCGGTGCCATCTTGTAAATAAATAGAATGAATATAGATTGATGAATTGATTAATACAGTTCCTCTTACCTGTATCCCACTGTGTTATATTAATACAGTTCCTCTTACCTGTATCCCACTGTGTTATATTAATACAGTTCCTCTTACCTGTATCCCACTGTGTTATATTAATACAGTTCCTCTTACCTGTATCCCACTGTGTTATATTAATACAGTTCCTCTTACCTGTATCCCACTGTGTTATATTAATACAGTTCCTCTTACCTGTATCCCACTGTGTTATATTAATACAGTTCCTCTTACCTGTATCCCACTGTGTTATATTAATACAGTTCCTCTTACCTGTATCCGACTGTGTTATATTAATACAGTTCCTCTTACCTGTATCCGACTGTTTTATATTAATACAGTTCCTCTTACCTGTATCCGACTGTTTTATATTAATACAGTTCCTCTTACCTGTATCCGACTGTTTTATATTAATACAGTTCCTCTTACCTGTATCCCACTGTGTTATATTAATACAGTTCCTCTTACCTGTATCCCACTGTGTTATATTAATACAGTTCCTCTTACCTGTATCCCACTGTTTTATATTAATACAGTTCCTCTTACCTGTATCCCACTGTGTTATATTAATACAGTTCCTCTTACCTGTATCCCACTGTGTTATATTAATACAGTTCCTCTTACCTGTATCCCACTGTGTTATATTAATACAGTTCCTCTTACCTGTATCCGACTGTTTTATATTAATACAGTTCCTCTTACCTGTATCCGACTGTTTTATATTAATACAGTTCCTCTTACCTGTATCCGACTGTTTTATATTAATACAGTTCCTCTTACCTGTATCCGACTGTTTTATATTAATACAGTTCCTCTTACCTGTATCCGACTGTTTTATATTCTTTATGGCGAGGATAATTTGGTACTTTTTTCGGAGGCGGATATGTTACATTTAAGAGGCTTGTCTCTCCGCAACATTAGCCCAGGGATAAAAATCCGACCGAGGCAGACCTAAACAAATCGCAAGTACGGTAAACAAATGAATTTCTTAATCACTTACCGTTTGATATCGGTGCAAGAAGTTCGACTGCCAATGAAGTACCCGTTCATAAATATTGATTAATTTGATGTCACACTGTGTGCACATGTCACTCATAAACCAGTTACACTACCAAATCTACTGAATTGTTGCATAAACAGTTCTTTTTATCTATTTTCCATCTAAATCAGAAATAGACGCGAAGTCGATTTCAATAAGTAATATGAACGTAGATTTATCATAAATTTATTAAATTGACTGTCTTGTTGTGCACGGTTATGCATCTATGCTACATAAACCATAGAATGCAATTATTTTGATTTATTTTGGAGAAAACAAAAAACGAAAAAAAATGATAGATATCTGCAGATCAATGAAACTCATCGGTACTGTATGGTCGGCTTTTGATATGTACTTGTATGTTATTGTCTGTTGGAGATCGATGATATCCTCATCTTTACGCTTTCATCTCATTCTCTCATAAAAACCAATGGCTGGTACGTGAGGAATTGGATCTTTCAATCGAGCAATTCCTATACATACACAGCTATACAAATACAGAATTCAATATCATACATTATATCAATGACAGTAAGTGATATTTTTGTAAATATTTCTGATATTACATACATTTCAGGAAACATTTTCTCAGAAATCGGCATGCACATGCATTTACCATACGTAATCATTATTCACCTTAAGGACCTGCGTGCCAGTTTTTATATATTTACACAGTTTCAGTACCGGTAGTGTATTTCTATTCTTCGCTTGTAACAATAGTTTCATTTTCCTATAATTTGGTCTTACGTAAACATGGTGAGGTAGATATTGTTCTCTGTACATCGTCAGATTCTGTCAAGTGAAACTCGTCTCCTACCATTTTGCAATATCTTTCATTTGCTAGACGATTTTTTGGGTTAGAGCCAATGATTTTTGGTTCGAAATTTTGTAAGTATTTTTCTCAAATTTTCAGGTAGAATTGTAAGGTGCTATTCAGATTCAATCTCTTTTTTAATTATAAACAGTGTATATTTTATCTTTATCGATGACTTGGCGATCTTATCGGTTGCTACTTCTGAATAAATTGTTCTTGTAACCGTCTTTCTAGTATTCTTAAGAAGCTTTTTCTGTTGACTGTCCCTTGAGATATCCAAACATTATTGAAACCAGCAGTTTGTAAGATATTTCTTATTTCGCTCAACAAGCTTCAGCTATGCTAAAATTCGGATTTTTAGTTTTAAACTCTCTGGAAACATCCCTCTCCATAAACCATAAAGTTCGGGGTGGACCCTTTTTCACCTATAATACTCTTGGCGAATTGTTGTTGCGCTTCATCTATATCATTCAGTTTCCGGTTCTCCAAACTTCACAGCCGTATAACATTACATCTTCATTTTATCAAGCCAACTTCTACTTTCCCACTTGGAACTTCCCTTGATATAGCTGGCCTCGTTTTTTGATTGAAATTGTAGTTTAAGGGCCGCTTCCCATACGGATTTCGCGGCCCATCAACTCAATGTTTTATTTAAATTTCACGGTACATTTCTTTGTTAATTTGAGATCTTTTGCAGCGCTAGATATTAAAATAAATAATTAAATAATGAATAACAATAACAATGAGGAAATATAAATAATATAGAGAAGAGTCGCTATGTACAAGTCGTTAAGTCTGTAATTGGTTTTTATACTGGAAAATATTTATTATAATCGCGTTGATGATTCCTTTGTCTCGGTACCCCAATAGTACGCACAAAGCCGTCCAGAAAAAACTGGGAGAACCAGGGCGTTTTCAGGATTCGTCGAGACGACTTCCCTAACGACGCCCTTGGGAACAGGGTGGGTCCTTCCAGAAATCTGTGCCTGTAACAATTGCTTGGAGTGTGTAGTGGGGTACAGAACGGCAGGTCTACGTCCTATATTACGTGAAAGTCAAAGGATCATATTCTGTGTTGAGGTGTCCGTTCGGTAACATTTAAGTGGTAGCGTGTCCGGTGTGGTCTAGGGTCGAGTATTCTGATTCTGGGTGTTCTTGCTATGCGGCGTTGTCACTCAAGGCGCTGTAGGTATTCTTGTAATCGTCATCCGTCTTCTGTTTCAGGTCTTGTCCAACTCGTCTGTGGTCTTCGGTGTGCCTGTATCATATGAAATAGAAGGCTTGTAGTCATTCTTGTTTTCTATTGTTTTTCGATGCAATAATTTGATATATCTTCCTCCCAACAACAGGCACGCCCCGAATGTCAGTCACATAATATGAATAGCAATATATAATTAAGACAGCAAATAGATAAACAAATGAATAAATAACTAAACATTTCGATAGATTCAGTACTAGGTGAATACACAAATAAATGGCACTGTATTATTTCTGTATGCATTATCGTTTGATGGCCATAAGGAATTTGTAGGACAATGAGATAGACGGCCCTCAATATCAAGGTAACTCCGCCATCACCATTTCCTATATTTTATGCCGAATACCGCTCGCTATATGCGATTTGGCCGTGCTAATGTTGTCATGAATTCAATTAGATTTGGCCATCGTTTGTTTTGTAGGACAGTGGAACAGACGGCCCTCAGTATCAAGGTAACTCCGTTGTTGCCATGCCTATTTTATTTCTAAATGTGTCTGTGACATTTTGGCCGGATGTTATGTATGGATAGTTTATTATGGCCATAATGTTTTGTATGGCTATGGTGCACACGGCCCTCAATATCAAGGTATCTCCGATGCAACCATACCATTTGTTTAAGTCAGAAGAATGATTTGGCCTCTATCAAATCGTGGCATAGTACTTGGTGTACTAGTAGTTGATTATGTGGAAAAAAAAAAAAAAATGCTGACTGCGCATGTACGGCGGTAGTATTATATACTGGAGTAATAACCAGCAGTTTTGATAAAATTTATCAAGGACTTGAATACCTGATTTCTAATGGGGGCTTAGGGTTTAATAACGCTGGTAATGTTAAGGGAGTGTTGAATATTTTTAATTCGTTTCTAAGTGCCACACGTTGTTGGTTGTGGATTGGGCATTCAAGTAGCACGTGTTCTATTGTTTCTTCTACATTGTTGCATGCGGTACAGAGTGGTGAGGTGTTTTTCAGAAGCATGGACAGATGTGATTTAAGTCCGGTTTTGCCTAGTCTTAATCTGGTGATTATGCGGTCATCTCGTTTATTGTCTAACTGGAGTCCCTGGGCTTGTCTTTTATCTCCATCAAGGATCTTATGTAACCACCGTCCACGTTCTTCTTCGTTCCATTCCTTTTGCCACTTGCTATCTATTTTGCGTCTAATGATAGTGTTGAGTTCTTTATATCCTAATCCTATTGGCACATCGTGTGTAGTTTTAGCAAGACTGTCTTTGGCAGTTTTGTCGGCTGCTTCGTTACCTCTGATGTTGACATGCGCGGGGACCCATGCTAAGATGGCGTCTATTCCCTCGTTGTGTATTTGTGTACATATACATTCTATTTTGTGTATGAGATCAGGTCTACTGTCAGATATAGAATTTTTGATTGATGTGAGTCCACTAAGGGAGTCACTGAGTATCACCGCACGGATTGGTTTGTGCTCGATGATCCATTCGAGAGCCTTAATTATAGCAATCAGTTCACTAGTGTATACTGGCCTCGTTCAATGTTCAAAGAACTTATAAATAGACACGAGACGTCACTGGCCGCGAAACTATTTGAATTTCGAAATGTGTCATATAAGAGCGTCATTGATTGGCTGACCTATATATTGGATCAACACAAACACCACATTAGGATGAATGACGTCGCTTTTCGAGGATGATGTCACTCTACACACAATCGGCGTGTAGGTTCTGATTGATTCGTCTTTCGTAGGTGAAATTTACACCTCGGATTTTGAACCTTGAAGTTGGTCAGATAAATTAAGGCAGGTTCGAAGTGGGAACGTAGAAATTGGCTTGATAAAATGAAGATGATAACAATATGGCTGGATAACCTGAAAAGACAAATGTGAACAGCAATGTGAAGTCATATTTGATCTAGAAAACAGCCGGGCCATTGTGTCAGCTAAACAATTAGCAGAATTTGTATTACTAAACTGTATGATTATAGACAAAGTCAACGACTGGAATATCCTTCTTTTCAAAAAGCCGAGAAAATACACGATTGAGCTGTGGTCTCAAAGCATAAAGAACGCCTACTTTCCGGTGAACACTCTTCGGTAGAATAGTAAGCTGAAATTAATGAACGTTGACCTTTAGCGGTCAAGGCCACTATAGTTCCGGCAAAAGTTACTGAGAGCACTTCACCGAGGATGTATTCCTACGCGGTATTCATTCGCGGTGATGCAGTTACTTTTCGGGGAGAAGCCCTCGCGGACGCACAGTAGTCCAATGTCAACGAGACTTCAAATACGCGGGGGGTCGCCTGAATCTCCGGAAATGGGTGGTTGATTGATAACTTTAAGGTCGGAGATGTTATACAACATATAAACATTAGCCGGTGGCTGGTCGATCCGACATCTCCGGGAATCGCGCAAGAGCATGATATTTGGCGCTTGTGACCCGTGACTTGGTTGAATACACAATGAGGTGGTCGATTCGTATAGCCACGAAAAAACGTGGCCCCCTGAATACATTGAGAGTGAGACTTATAGTACGCAGTATTACCGTGGAGGCTGTATCAGTACTGTCTTCAATTCGGGTGATCTATAAATATAACTGAGGTAATGATCTATAAATAGACAGGGGTTTTTCCACGGGGATACCCCGTACAACGTCCCGGCAAATCCAGCAAATCTCAACAAGTTGTCTTCCGTGCTGTGCATGCATTTCATACATACACCGACACGTTAATATGATACGATAGCATGGTACAATCGCTCGCAAAAGGTAAAAACATCCGTGCAGGTCCGTTTTTGTACCATTTGTATAATAAAAATGGCGTCCGCTTGTCAAATTCCCGGATGAGGAGGAAATTAAGCTCATAGCGCCATCTATACACTCTGGACGCAAGGAAGACAACTCTGACTGGGCTATAACTCTGTTGATTGCTGCCCCAATATTGCCCCTGGTTCGAATATTTCTGAATATAGTGTGGGGCCAATTGTCGCAAAATATGCCCGAGTAGTTTTGGCGTGTAAATTATTGGCACCATGTGAATTCTTATTTGTTATAATGTTGTAAATAGAAAAAGTTTGGTGCCAGGTTTTCTTTGAGCATTTAATGTCATTTAGAGCTTAACCAATTCCGGTATGTGCGTATTTGGGGGTGTCATGCAAATTGGGAGATGGTATTTCGGTAACTGTTCATATTTTTGTTATCCTTGGAGCTAGAGGGCTGAAACTTTGCATACTATATATTGAAATCAAGTTCTATCAGAAAATATAAAATCTATTCTAAAGATGGTCGTCAATTTGACGTCACAGTGACGTCATTTTCTCGGAAGTCATTTTTCGGACTAGTTTTGGTGCTATTTTTATTAAAAAAATATGTTTCGAATTTTAATCTCGCAAAATTAATAAATACCAATAATTAACTAGTTTTGGCAAAATAAATTGCTTTATTTTTTGGCCAAAAATTAACTGAAATAGCCAAATACGTGCCTTCCAGAAAACATGCCATTGCCAAATTTGTGTAATATACCCGTCTTTTGCTCCTAGGTGTATGCAAATTCTGTAGGCTCAAAATGATCCAAAAATCAGTAAGTATCAGCTCTCTGTATTCCTTTTTGTCCCATTGCTATGATTAAAAGTTTGGGATGGAAACTAAGGGGGGAGGGGGGCAAGCCTAGACATTTTTGAAATAGCAAGACGTCCAATTCAACAAAAAAATCATCAATCTGAAATGCTGTTTTTCTCTACCAAGCAGGTTTATGAAAGATGTCGAAAAGAAAACCAACATATTATAGACTATGTTTGAAATGTCAAACAGATGGTGGTTTAGTGAAGAAACCCGAGGCTGCTTCATACGAACTTTTTTACATCTCAGCCCGATTGGGATCAGCTGTATTTTTCTCACCTCATCTGTCCGTCTGTCCAGGCGTCCGTCCGTCCGTCCGTCCTCCTTTCGTTTGGACTCCATATATTTTGAGCTACTAAAGGCAGGTCGACGGAACTTCTGTCCAATATAGCATGTAATATGTAAATGTGCCTTTTGTATGTTTCATTGGTCAGGTAATCGTCTGTCTGTCCACTTTTCTGTCCATCTGTATCATGGTTTAATTCCAAACTTATCTATTATGAGCCTTCTTATAGTAAGTTTCTACAATCTTTTCTTTCCATTCTACTTCCAAAATATTCATCCAATGTTTTTTCTGATCTACATAAACCTACGTATTACATCAAAACATGTTTCTGCAAGAGGTGTGGACAGAAGAGATAACCACATGGAGAATTGAGCTGTAATGTGCTGGGAAATGTAGTGCAATACAAGTTTACACCTCCAGTTTAAATCTCCACAACGCTTTCTGTTCATGAATTACCATTTACCCATTACTCATTTGGCTTTAATCATGCTTTAGTTGTAATTTGTGAAATTTCCACGCCTTGGGAACACATATAAATAGGAGTTTGGGATCCATACGTGACACTATTTTCTGTGCTAAGGGTCATCAATGGACCGTACAGATCTAGGTTTACGCAATACAGAGGCTTTATTTCTGAATGATACACTGAATATAGCCAACGTTTACTGGCTGTATCTTCTAAATTAGTGCATGAAACAACTTTAAGATGTATCAGGTGTGCATGAAATGAATCTATTCAACTTGATAACAAAAGTAGATTGTAATTTATCAACAACAAAATGTGTCCTCGCCCGTAGTTAAGTGAAGGCTATTCTATGAAAAATATGAACAATATGCGAACAGTTCAGCATTCTTTCTGGGATCTGCACAAAAGCCCCAGCGAACAAAAGCTCCTCAGAGAACCATCCGACATTTAGTTTCAGGCCAGGGCAATAACATCACAACTTTACAGATTTTTCTTCACAGCTATGTGAATCCTTTTTATTCCCCCAGTGCGTAGTATGGGGTATACTGGATTCCGCTTCTCCGTTCTTGTGTCCATCCATCCATCTCTTCGTCCATCTGAAATTCATTTTCGGGCAATAACTTGAGAACCACCCATCGGAATCTTCTCAAATTTGATATGCATTTACCATGCCATGAGTAGTCGCTTGGGATTGCGTTTCACCCACGTGTGGCACCACCTGGTGGCAAAATCTAAATTCGATTGTCGGGCAATCACTTGAGAAACGCTCGTCGATTTCTTCTCAAATTTGGTATGTATATATCATGCCATGAGCTGTGGCTTGGGAAAGTGTCTCGCCCACTTACACTCAGGGGGTGGCGCCACTTGCTGGCAAAATCTGAAATTCGTTTCCGGGCAATAACTTGAGAAATGCTCATGGGATTCTTCTGGAATTAAGTATGCATATACCATGCCATGTCGCAAGGAAATTGCGTTTCGCTCACTTGCACCTACAGGTGGCACCACCTGGTGGCAAATCTAAGTTTGTTTTCCAGGCAATAACTTGAGAACCACTCATCGGATTCTTCTCAAATTTGGTATGCATATACCATACCATGACATGTCACGTAGGATTGAGTTTCACCTACTTGCGTCTAGAGGTGGTACTACCTTGTGACAAAACTCAAAATAAATTCCAGGCAATAACTTGAGAACCACTCATTGGATAATTTGGTATGCATAACCATGTCTAGAGATGTCGCTTGTGATTGCGTTTTGTCGACTTGTGCCTACAGACGGCGCCACCTGGTGGCAAAGTCCGAAATTCGTTTCCAGGCAATAACTTGAGAACTGCTCATCGTATTCTTCTCAAATTTGGTATGCATATGCCATGCCTTGAGTTGTTTCGCCTTCTTGTGTCTCTTATGGCAAACTCGAAGAACACATTGCAAATAGTATTTAACTACTGCATCAGTTTGCTAGAAAAGATGCATATATTTGGATCTGGACAAAAGAAGTTAAAAGGATAAAAAGCCTCCCTCCCTCCCTTTTTCTCAAAAAAAGTGCCTGTGAAGCTAGATATTTAATTCAACCCAATGGTCCAATCGGTGGTTCATGCAAAAGCGTATACAAATGCCATAACGTCTTGGTGTGGACTGTTTGGGGGCTGAGGGGTTGTAGCACATCTCGTGCTTCATGTTTGAAATGTGTCTTCACTCGTGCTGAATACATAATATTCGTTATACACGAACTGTGGTGTAATTTAGTCAATAAAGACATATATTGCTATACTTTTTTCTATTTCCCATCTCAAAAAATGTTATAACCCACTCTAGTCTGGGTAGTTAAGGGTATAATTGCAACCTAGTGGAGGGCAGAAATTAACTAATGTATGTAAAACAAAATAACTGTATGGACACTGGGGAGTAGATGTGCAAAAAAGTGGGGGCAAGGCAAAAACTGCTAGTTTTAAGCCATTTTGAATTTATCCACAATGCCCTTCTTCTAACATTAGGGTGCAGTCCACAGTAGACCCCTCGTTGCTGGAAATAGAGCCTTGGTATAGCCCTTCCGTCTTTCTGAGTTGCCAAACCATGCAGAAAACCCATATAAAAGTACATATTTTCTTCATGGGAATGCTCATACCATTAATTTAACATACAAGCCAGTTATGCAAACTTAACACGAGATAAATTTTCTTTCCTCGGAACGTACTTCAAATTTTCAGGAAAATCTATTGAAATGACCCAAAATACGCCATATTTCGTTCATTTCCTGGAACAATCTTGACAATCGATTTCAATAAGATTTCTCCCCAGTGTTCCCCGTCTCGAGGCAAGATAAAAAAGCTATTCAAAATATGGGGTCGACCACGCCGATTTTTATCACATATTCCATATGCAACATAACCCTATTTTTAAACACCTGAAAAACGTATGAAACTGAGGCTGACGAAGGTTGACTTCCCGGCCCGACACGCCATATAGCTCAATCGAGCGACCCATCCATATATGCCATATTGAAGGAATGATATTACCCAGAAGCTTGGTACTATAAATACTGGTTACCAAAAAGGGAAGGATAATTATCATGTGGTCAGACCCGGGCGCTCTGCTGTATAAAATTTTTTGACCAATAATCCGAAACTATGAACTACTTCCTTATGTAAATAGACTGAAAATGATCGCATTATAATAAGGGAGATACTCAGGAATTTTGGATTCTTGAAATCGATTAGCTCTGAAGATCCAGATAAAATTCTACCCTGAGCTTATTCTAAAACCAAAGCTCACCCAAGCCAAAAAGAGATAGCAAAAATTTCCTGGAAGCCAATGAAAGAAAACTTGCCACCAATGATTTTCGCAATTCGCAAGGTCCAACCTATCAGAAAATGCAAAGTTACAACAATTTACAAACCAAAACTACTCGACGACAATTGGCCCCACACTAATAGGTACGAATTTGGTATTGACTTATTTCAATGTTACAATGCCCGGACAAGGTCATGTCCGGGTCAAGGGTCACGCCCCTTCAAGAATAGGGATGACCCTTCAGCTACTTCAATGTCAATATCCGGAGAGGGCATGTTTGGGGTAAAAATATTGCGGTGGTAAATTTTTCTCTTGTGGATTTTACTATGGAGTGTGGCACGTTGTTATCTCTGTCTCATCCTGAAAAAGACGATGGTAGGGGTCTCGTAGCCATGAGGTAACTTTCGTCGTAACGTTCTGACTGCGCATGCGTTGTCCATAGGCAGCTCTGTGCGGGATTTTTGGGGTCGAGGTGGACCAATATTGGTCCGAATGGGTCGTGAGATATGTCATAATGAAGCACTCGTTAAGGAGCGTCAGACTGGATGGGTGTGTCATGAAAGTAAGGCTATGGCGCGCATGCGCAATCGATGAGTAGTAGCGAAAATGGGCATTTCACAGATGCACAGGGGCATATTCGAGAGATTGAGGGGCTATATCGCATCCGAATAGAGCGTATGGGGTCTCATATTAGAGCTCTCGCGGTGTAGATTATGACTTGAGGGATGTCCATGTCATCTGTGACGTCAATGATGGCGTCGTCAGTAGGAGTAGTAGCGAAAGCGAGATTTTAAGGGTGCGTGGGTGTGTCTTTGAGTGATTGAGGGATCATTCTCGGTTCAAATGAGTCGTATGGTGTATCATGTTCAAGCACTGGTGGATCAGCGTTCGACTGGATGGGTGTGTAGTGGAGATACGGTCCATCTGCACTTGCGCAGACAGAGAATACTGGTGACGATAGGCGTGCGCATGCGCAATGGGAAGTAGTAGAGAATGGCGAGTTTCGGAGGTGGTCCGAATGGGTCGTGGGAGGTGGTAATGTGTAGTACTCATGGGGGAGCCTCCAATTGGATGGGTGGGTAGTGAAAAGGACGTCATTCTGCGCATGCGCAGCCGTGGAGTATTATGGAACGGGTATTTGAGGTTGGAGTTTTGGGGTAGAGGTGCACCATCTTTGCTCTCGATGGGCCGTGTAGTTTGGGGTGCTCTCGTGGTGTACACTACTTTTGGCGTGGATTGTATTGAAAGAGACGTCATGCTGTGTATACGCAGCCGTGGAGTAGTAGAAAGAGGGCAGTTTCGAAAGTGCGCAAGGGCACTATTTCTCATGTGGGGATATATATTTCATCCAAGTAAAGCGGACAGGGGGTGCCGTGTTTCATCAATAACAACAAGTTCAGCAATGTTCATATAGTTTATTATCCCCAATGTTACATCATACCCAGGCGGGGGAAGCCGCGCTGGGTATGTTTATTAGTTCACAAAATAAAAAAATTGAAATATCAAACACTATGTTTTTTTATTATTTCAAATACCGTAACATTAGGTACAAGTGTTTACAGAGCTGAATTTAGTGATCAGCATGTAGACATACAGAGTATATACGGCATGTTACGGTATTCATCAGTGCCTGTCGTGGGTGAACACGTTCGGCCGATGGGGTGGATCAGTTTAGTCACGGAGAACGTAACATTGGTGACCCTCTCTACAGTCCACTTGGTGTTGGGGCGTTGTTGACTGGCCCATTCCAAAGTTGGCCGTAGCTTGGTCATTGAAGATGGCTTCCACGTAGCTGCGCAGACGGCGAGGTCGGTAACCCGGAAATTGTAGATATCTTGAATAGGGCGTTGACGGTGGAAACATTGTCGGATCATGGCGCAATTAGGCCGGTTGAAGTCACTCACTGGATGGTCTTCGGGTAAGAGATCGCTGGGCGCATTTATGGGTCGTCCGGGAAGTGTACTTTGCCGTCCACGTCGTACAAAATCTGACCCATGGTCTTGTCGTCGGAATCTGACTGTTGAACTGGGGCGACAACATCATGGGCCCTCGTGCGATGGATGGGAGCTCCCGCTGTCTCGATACTGGTTTCTCTAGCTTCAAACGTGGCTGCGGTACAGCGTGTCATGTGCGTTGGTGTCGCATCAACTCTCTTAACAACACATATAAGGGAAATGGGAAGAGGTGCCGAGATACTGGCAGAGCCACATCACTTCACAGTGTAGTCTTCCGGTTAACGTATTCTAAAGCACATACCAAGAATCTAACGATTCGCGATATGTGTTGTATCTCCGGTACGCTTTCATTGTACCTGTTCATGTGGCAACTTGGATGATATGACCACACGGCCCCTAGCACCGGTATAAGCGGTATTAGATACAAATCTAGAGAGCTATGATGGAAATGCTCTGAAAACTCGTATATTGGTAATTGGTGAGCTGTTTCGCGGTGACAACTCGTACACTGGGGATTGGCGAGCTGTATCGTCGTCAGGAGTTTGTCCACATTCCTTACATTCCCCTTTGACCCCTGGCCCATGGAGTGAACGTTCATGGCGCTGTAAATGATCCGGGCGCTGAAACGACTGTATACATATTATACAATACTCAACGATTCCGTCGTGCTTGGTAGCCTCATTGCGGCGCAAGTCGCGCAGATGAGTGAATGATTTCGGACAGGTAGTACAAGTGAACATCTTGGTGGTTGACAGTGTCTGCTGAAACGGTCAAGCCGCTTCTCTTTATACCACACTAGCTGGTGATCTATTTTTTGCACACTCAGTTCAACTACCCCGAATCGAGGACGGCGATGTACTTGTGTACGACTGAGCCGCATTTCAATATTCAAAGTCCCTTCTGGGCCTAAGTTCTTGCTCTCACGTTGTGTGTTGTTATTGTTGTTGAATATCAAAAAATCAATCTCATACCTGTGTGTATTCTGTACAAAAGGTTACGAACATAAGCACTGCGTTATCAATACCGCGAGATTGAATAGAACTGTGGGATTCTAATTTTAACTGGCATAGACCAGTCAATCAGCGGCCTGAGAAAGTAGCCAATCAGTGACCTAGGATGGGGCCAAATGCAGCCATAAGGTTATTCACAGCGTCCATACCGCGACATGTAAAAACATGTAACAAACTGTAGCACTAAATATGACTCATTGTGCCCCTCATAACCAGCGTTGGTCAGGTTGGTCTAAGGCGCCAATCCTAAGTGCTAATCCACACATGTGGGGACGTGGGTTCGAATCTCACTCCTGGCAACCACCATTTTCGTTATACCTCGTCATGTTGCAAAAATATTGTACAAAATATAGCACTATATATGAATCATTATGACCCGATAACCAGCTATTGTCAGGATGGCCAAGTGGTCGAGGGCGCCAGTCCCAAGATCCATGGAATTTCCTTCCTCGGGGTATGGGTATACTGGTCTGCATATGCGAGCGAGGGTTCGAATCCCACTCCTGACACGCACAATTTTTCTGGTCACAATAACCAGAGGGCCAAATGGGCCGTTTGAGATGGGCAACGCTCTTGCGGGAGAGTCCGACTGGGGTGGCTGTTATTGGAAGTCACATCATTCTGCGCATGCGCAGTAGAGTAGTTGTAGAGAAAGGGCAGTTTCCGAGGTGACGCTGGTCCGAATACCCTTATGGCTGCATTTGGCTCCATCCTATGTCACTGATTGGCTACTTTCCCAGCCCGCTAATTGACTGGCCTATGCCACCTAAGTTAAAATTAGAATCCCACAGTTCTATCAAAGCTCGCGGCATTGATAACCCATTGTTTATGCTCGTAACCTTTTGTACAGACTTCAGGCAGGTATGAGATTGTTTTGATTTTTTTTTATTCAACAACAACATACAACGTGAGAACAAGAACTTAGGCCCAGAATGGACTTTGAATGTTGAAATGCAGCTCAGTCCTACACCTGTACACCTCGGTCCTGGACTTGGGGGTAGTTGAACCGAGTGTGCTAAAATTAGATCACAAGCTAGCCCGCTATAAAAGAGAAGCGGCTTGACCGTTTCAGCAGACAATCTGTCAACCACCAAGATGTTCACTTGTACTACCTGCTCGAAATCATTCACTCTTCTGCACGACTTGCGCCGCAATGAGGCTACCAAGCACGATGGAATCGCCCAGTATAGCTGTACAATATGTACAAAGTCGTTTCAGCGCCCGGATTATTTACAGCGCCATGAACGTTCACTCCATGGGCCAGAGATCAAAGGGGAATGTAAGGAATGTGGACTTCAAACGCCTAAGACAGTTGATGCGACACCAACGCACACGACACGCTGTGCCGCAGCCACGTTTGAAGGTAGAGGAGTCTGTAGGTACCAGTATGAGACAGCGGGAACTCCCACCCATCGCACGAGGACCGATGATGTTGTCGCCCTAGTTCAAAAGTCAGATTCCGACGACAAGACCATGGGTCAGATTTTGTATGACGTGGACGGCAAAGTACACTTCGCGGACGACCCCATAAATGCGCCCAGCGATCTCTTACCCGAAGACCATCCAGTGAGAGAGAGAGAGAGAGAGAGAATTAAGGTTTAACGTCGCATTCAGCAATATTTCAGCTATATAGCGACCCATCCAGTGAGTGAAATCTACAAGCGCAATAAGGCCATGTTCCGACAAGGTGTCAAACGCCATCGCCCTATTCAAGATATCTGCAATTTCCGACTTACCGACCTCGCCCGTCTACGCAGCTACGTGGAAGCCATCTTCAATGACCAAGCTACGGCCTTCAAATTAATTGTCGAATTTGGGTACATCTTATGCCATAAGATGACGGATCAACTGCGCTATTTCTATTCCAGTGCCAACAACCAAGTGTACGACCACCCTTTCACCATCACCAACCATGCGTCACTGGAGACGACTCTGATTCAACTAGAGGCCGTGGATCCTTTGGAATGGGCCCGTCAACAACGCGCCCCAACACCAAGTGGACTGTGGAGACGATCACCAATGTCACGCTCACCGTGACTAAACTGATCGACCACTCCATCGGCTTAACGTATTCACCCAAGACAGGCACTGATGATAACCGTAACATGCCGAATATACTCTATATGTCTACATGCTGATCACTAAATTCAACTCTGTAAACACTTGTACCTAATGTTACGGTGCTTGAAGTAATAAAAACATGGTGTTTGATATTTCAATTTTTTATTCTGTGAACATAATAAACATACACAGTAACATTGAGGATAATAAACTATATGAACATTGCTGAATTTGTTGTTATTGATGAAACACGGCACACCCTGCCCGCTTTACTTGGATGAAATATATACCCCCAGATGAGATATAGACCCCTTGCGCACTTTCGAAACTGCCCTCTTTCTACTACTCCACGGCTGCGCATACACAGCGTGACGTCTCTTTCAATAAAACCCACGCTAATAGTAGTGTACACCACGAGAGAACCCTAACATGTACGGCCCATCGGGAGCAAGGATGGTGCACCTCTACCCCAAAACTCCAACCTCAAATACCCGTTCTATACTACTGCACGGCTGGGCATGCGTAGAATGACGTCATTTTAAATACCTACCCATCCAGTCGGAGGCTTCCCCACGAGTGCTACACATTAACACCTCTCACGGCCCATTCGGACCACCTCCGAAAGTCTCCTTTCCCTACCTCTCATTGCGCATGCCCACACCTATCATAGAGCTTCATTAGGATACCACCCATGTTTGGATACAGCATGAGGCTAATGGTTTACAAACGACTTTATATGACCACTCATTCACACACTCACTCAACCCAATTCCCCCTCCTCCTCCTTCTCCTCTTCTTCCACTTCCTCCACTTCCCCCCTCCTTCTCCACACACCCACTCACACACCCGCACACACACACCTACGCTGAGGTAACTCTATCAGGTAGCCAGAGCGAACATGGTCCCATCTCCCCAAACGGGCTCCTTTGTATTTCCGAAACTCCCCTTTCTCAACTACTGCCAGAATGCGCAGGCACATATCATTCCCAGTCTGACTCTGCTCCACGAGTGCTTCAATAGGATACTTCACACGACCCATTCGGGCCAATATTGGTCCATCTCGATACCAAATCGGCAATGACGGCACAGATGACATGGACATCCTCCAAGCCATGGCCTGCACCACGAAAGCTTCAATATAAGACCCTACACAAGCTATTTGGATGCGATATAGCCCTTCAATCCCTCAAATATGCCCCTGCGCACCTCTAAAATGCTCAGGTTCGCTAATACCCCTCGAATGCGCATGCGCCCCATAGCGTTACTTCCACGATACATCCGTCCAATCTGACCCCACGAGTGCTTCACTATGACACCTCCCACGACTCATTCGGAACAATATTGGTCCAACTCGACCCCAAAACATCCCCTACAGGCCTGCCTATGGACTACGCATGCGCAGTCAGAAGTTTTCAGCGAAAGTCACCCAATGGCCACGAGACCTCTACCATCGTCGTTTACAGGGTGAGACAGAGAAAGCAAGGTGCCACACCCCATAGTAAAATCCAGAAGAAAAAAAATGACCACCCCAATACTCCTATCCCAAACATGCATTCCTCGGAGATTCACATTGCAGTAACTGAAGGGTCATGCCTATTCATGAAGGAGCGTGACCTTTGACCCGGACGTGACCTTCATCGGGCATCACCATACAAAGCTAGATTCATAGCTGGTTCTAGAAGCTGCATCACCAAGCTTCTTTCAACCCTGTTGACGAGGGCCCTTCAGGAGGTAAAAGCATTTTGGGAAAGGTATTGCGCCACTATTTCTAAAAATTCTGGCGTTGAATGTATGTGGATATTGAAAAACTCAAAATGTCTTACGGAAGAACTTGACGCGAAAGGTCACATAACGTACAGACCTGTATCCACATGGGATTACTCGACCCTCTATACTACAATCCCTCATCAGGACCTTATTGACCGTCTAAGTTCACTAATAATATCTGTGTTTAAGAAAACTGATCGTAGATGTATTAATGTCGGAAGCCATAAAGCATTCTTTAGCTCTACTACATACAAGAGCTATCATTTATGGGATGTTTCTTTGTTTATAGAGTTGCTTGAATTTCTCATTAAAAATATCTCTGTGAAATTTGGCAACACAATAGATCAGCAGCATATAGGTATTCCAATGGATACTAATTGGGCACCCCTGTTGGCTGACCTATATCTGTTCTCTTATGCATATGACTATATGCAGGCGCTTTCAACCGATCCATTCAAAGCCCGTTCTTTCTCATTCACCAAACGCTATATAGACGATCTTCTCGCTGTGGATAATCGCTATATAAATGACGCAGTGAAGGATATATATTCACCTTCACTGAATTTGAAGGAAACTGCAGATAGCTCTACAGGCACATCATATTTAGACCTATATCTAAAAATGAAACGGGCCTTCTATCTCGTCGACTTTATGACAAAAGAGATGATTACAATTTCGCCATCGTAAACTATCCCTTTCTGGACAATAATATTCCAGTGGGACGTGCATATGGCGTATACATATCTCGCCTAGTAGCATTTGCTAGATCATGTGTTAAATGTAACGATTTTAATCAACGTCACAAAACATTGTTGCAGAAACTTATCAAACATGGCTATACCATCAAGTGCCTCCACTCAAACTTTCTCAAATTTGGCGATACATATCGCATGCTGATAGCAAAATACGAGCGTGCGTGCCAGATCTATGGCGATACGTTTCGTAACTTTTGTCTAATTCCGCTTAACCCGGGGCAAGGGGCCGTATGAACCCATGTACTTCAAGATCCTCGTGGTGCTCATATGAACAGGCACAATCAAAGCGTGACTGAGATACATGATTCTCTAGATGACGACTTTACAACGAATATTATGGATGAAGAATACTGATCAGCGATACAGATTGATTTTGGAACATCATGTCTTGCCGGCATCATTGAAAGTGTTGACCGCTTCTCTAAACTAGCCTATGTATATGTATACTATGATTGTCTTTCTGAGTTTGGTGCTAATACTGTTATATGGAATATGGAATAGGTCTTTGGATATCCTTCAATGGACGAAAGCTGAATTATGAATGACGGACCAGGCGCTTGTAATGTCCGGACATTTTAACATTGAAATAACTCGAAAACAAATTCGCACCTATTCAGAAATGTTCGAATCAGAGTTATTGCCCCGTCTGATTTATCTTCCTTGCGTACAGAGTGTATAGATGGCGGTACGATCTTAACCTCCTCCTCATCCGGGAATTTGACAAGCTGACGCCATTTTTAATATACCGATGATACAAAAAAGGGCCTGCCATGATTTTTTATCTTTGCGAGCGATTGTGTTATCCTAATGTATAATACTAACGTGTCGGTGTATGTATCAAATGCATGCACACCACGGAAGACATGTTGAGATTTGCTGCTCCCCAATGACGTCATGCTCCGCCGGGATAGTCCCTGCTCCATTTTTAGATCATTACGTCAGTTCTATTTATAGATCACCCGAATTGAGGACAGTCCTGATACAGCCGTCACGTCTCATTCCCATTGTATTCAGGCGGCCACGTTTTTTTCGTGGCTATGCGGATCGACCACCCCATCGTATCACGAGTCACAAGCGCCAAATATCATGCTCCTGTGCGATTGCAGGAGATGTCGGATTAACCTCTTACCTTAAATAAAGTTATCAATCAACCACCCATTCCCGGAGATTCAGGCGATCCCCCGCGTATTTGAGGGTTAAGGGTATAATTTCTCATCGCAAATATTGCCTTTCTCTGTACGGCAGAATGCAACGGCAGAATGGACAATTTAATATCTTTCTTCCAAGCAGCAGTTTTGAATGTCGCAATGACAACTGTCGTTCTTCAGAGCGTCACTTTGCAACCTCACAATGAACCCAATGTGGTTACGATTTAATTTCTGATCACAACTATTACCATACTTGCTTTTCGTACGGCAGAATACAACGACACAATGGAAAATTTAAGATTCACTTCATTAAAAGCGTCAGTATGTAACGGCATAATCTTCATTGTGAGCGGCACTTTGCAGCGTCACAATGATATCCAATCCTGAAAATGTTAAAGGTGTAATTTCTCACCACAAATATTAGTTTCTCTCTGTAAGGCAGAACGCAATGGCTCAATGAACAATTTAATATAGTCTTTCTTCCAAACGTCAGTTTCCAACGTCACAACCAAACCGTTTTTGTCTCCAGAGCGGCAGTTTGAAGCGTCACAATGAAGCTGATTGTGTTTATGGTTTAATTTTTCATCATAAATATCACTTATTTATCGTACAGCAGAAGGCAATGGCAGAATGGAAAGTTTAATACTGCCTTTCTTCAAAGCCACAGTATGCAACGGCACAGCGGAGACCGTCTTTCTTCAGAGCAGCACTTTGAGACGTCACAATGAAACTCAGTCATATTAAGGCCTTAATTTCTCACCACTAATATTACTTTTTCCCCATAAGCTAGAACGCATCGGTAGCTCAACCCCCAACTCCGCTTTGATGCTCAAGCACATGTACCTCACTCCCTAAACTAACGTTAACACTCGAACAGATGTCCCCCACTCTCCAACCCTGCCTTTACACTCAACCACATGTACAGGTACCTCACTCTCTAAGTCTGCTTTGATGTAACTGACTCCACTTTAACACTCCAACATTCATTCCTCCATTCCTGTGTGGACAACACATACATTCCCCCTAACCCTGCTTTGACATTAGACTACAGGAACATTCTTCTATAACTGCTTTGACAATGTACTACACATATGTTCCTCTCTAACCCCGCGTTGAAACTGGAATACATATACAATCCTTCATAACCCCGCTCTGACACTGGACTACAAAAACATTCCTCGCTAACTCCGCTTTGACAATGCACTACACGAACATTCCTCCCTAATCTCGCTTTGAAACTGGACTACATGAACATTCCTCCCTTACCCCGCTTTGGCACTGACTACACATACGTTTCTCCCTAACCTCGCTTTGATACTGGACTACACACACGTTCCTCCCTAACCCCGCTCTGACACTGGACTACAACAACATTCCTTCCTAACTCCGCTTTGACAATGGACTACACGAACATTCCTTCCTAACCCGCTTTGAAACTTAGCTACTTAATATTTTGGAAAACAAAATCTCATTAGTATATAATTTTGATTGCTGCAATGTACTTTAACCGGATAGTACAGGAGCATACCTAACCCTAAGTCGTAACCCCAGTTATATACATATTGATAAATGAATATACATATTTGATGTACGCTTTCATACTCAAGCACATCACTCCCTAACCCCACTTCAACACTCCAACATGCGTTCCTCCCTAACTCCGCTTTGATACTGGACTACACATACATTCCTCCCTAACCCCACTTTGAAACTGGAATGGACGTGCATTCCTCCCTAACCCCATGTGAACACTGGACTACACGAAGATTGCTCCCTAACCCCGCTTTGACAATGGACTACACGAACATTCCTCCCTAATCTCGCTTTGAAACTGGACTACATGAACATTCCTCCCTTATCCCGCTTTGGCACTGACTACACATACGTTTCACCCGAACCCCGCTTTGATACTGGACTATACACACGTTCCTCCCTAACCCCGCTCTGACACCGGACTACAAAAACATTCCTCCCTAACTCCGCTTTGACAATGGACTGCACGAACATTCCTACCTAACCCGCTTTGAAACTTAACTACTTAATATTTTGGAAAGCAAAATCTCATTAGTATATAATTTTGATAGCTGCAATGTAGTTTTACCGGATAGTAGAGGAGCATGCCTAACCCTGAGTCGTAGCCCCAGTTATATACATATTGATAGTTGAATATACATACTTGATGTACGCTTTCATACTCAAGCACCTCACTCCCTAACCCAACTTCAACAGTCCAACATGCGTTCCTCTCTAACCCCGCTCTGACACCGGACTACAAAAACATTCCTCCTAACTCCGCTTTGACAATGGACTACACGAACATTCCTTCCTAACCCGCTTTGAAACTTAGCTACTTAATATTTTGGAAAGCAAAATCGCATTAGTATATAATTTTGATAGCTGCCATGTACTTTAACCGGATAGTAGAGGAGCATACCTGACCCTGAGTCGTAGCCCCAGTTATATACATATTGATAGTTGAATACACATATTTGATGTACGCTTTCATACTCAAGCACCTCACTCCCTAACCCCACTTCAACACTCCAACATGCGTTCCTCCCTAACCCCGCTTTGATACTGGACTACACATACGTTCCTCCCTAACCCCACTTTGACACTGGAATGGACGTGCATTCCTCCCTAACCCCATGTGAACACTGGACTACACGAACATTGCTCTCTAACCCCGCTTTGACATTTGACTAGACATACCGTCCCCCAAAACCCCGCTTTGACACTGGACTGCAGATACGTTCCTCTCTAACCCCGCTGTGAAACTGGACTACACATAGGTTCCTCCCTAACCCGCTTTGAAAGTGGAATACACACACGTTCCTCCCTAACCCCGCTCTGACACTGGACAACAAAACATTCCTCTCTAATTCTGCTCTGGCAATGGACTACACGAACATTCCTCTCTAACCCGCTTTGAAACTTAGCTACTTATCAATTTGGAAAGGAAAATCTCATTAGTATATAATTTTGATAGCTAAAATGTACTTTAACTTGATAGTAGAGGAGCATACCTAACCCTAAGTCGTAACCCCAGTTTGACAATTGAATATACATATTTGATGTCCGCTTTGATGTTCAAGCACATTCCCTAACCCCATTTTAACACTCCAACATGCGTATCTTCCTAACCCCGCATTGATACTGGACAACACATACATTCCTCCCTAACCCCGCTTTGATAATGGACTAGACATGCATTCCTCCCTAACTTCGCATGAACACTGGACTACACATACGTTACTCCCTAGCCCCGCTCTGAAACTGGACTACACGAGCATTTCCCTCTAACCCCGCTTTGACACTTGACTAGACATACCATCCACCGTAATCTCGCCTTGACACTGGACTACACATTCGTTCCTCCACCACCCCGCTTTAACACTTGACTGGACATACCGTCCTCCCTAATCCCGCCTTGACACTGGACTACACATACATTCCTCCCTTACCCTGCTCTGACACGGGACTACACAAACAGTCCTCCCTAACCCCGCTTTGACAATGGACTGCATGAACATTCCTCACTAACCTGCTTTGAAACTTAGCTACTCAACATTTTGAAAAAGAAAGTATCATTGGTATATAATTTTGATAGCTGAAATGTACTTTAACCTGATAGTAGAGGAGCATATCTAACCCTAAGTTGTAACCCCAGTTTGACAGTTGAATATGCATCTTTGATGCTCAAGCACATGTACCTCACTCCCTAAACCCACTTCAACACTTAAGATTTGAACTGTCATGTTTATAGTCTGGAGGAGCAGAGTGTGTGGTGGGGGGGGGGGGGGTCATACTCCCAAGCAACTGCAATTCGTCCTTATACGCTATCTTACCTAGGGAAAAGTTTCCTGTATTATGCAGAATATACTATTGTGTATTGTTTATAAAAGTGTAGGCCTATATTGCCATTGTGCTGCTTCAATGTGCAGGTCACAGAAATCCTCCTCTTTGTACATACTCATAATATAATGAGAAATGTTCATTCTGCTGCTACCGTCACCGAAGTGAGGTTTGAGAGAAGCTATGGGTTTGATGAAATATTTTTAAATTGGCATAACCAACACTTTGAAGACCCTAGGCCTATATTTTCATTGCGCCGGTTCAATCTGTCGGTGACAGAAACTCTGCTCCTGCTTTTTGGTCATGCATGACCATTGTGACGTCGCCAAGTTTCACAAATATATGTGTATTTGCATTGTGCCGGTTCAATCTGCCGGTGATAGAAATCATCCTGTTGTATGTACATGTATATTATCTGGCCATAGTGCCGTCACCAAAGTGGAGTTATTCGATGAAATATACCCATTCTGGAAATTCCAAACCCCACACGCGTCCCTCATAAGTGAGTGAGGGAATAGAATTTAACGTCGCTTTCAACAATATTTCAGCTATATCACGACGAACCAACTAAGCACCACCCAGCCCAGTTGTGATCCTGCTACTTCAAAGAAGAAATCTTTGAATCAGCATGGAACCAGACACCCTCCATCCACCCTATAAAACACTGAGGACAGCGCACATGACACAGACAGGACGCTTACATGATGCAATAAAGACAAGTGATATTACAGTGCTAGACATCACATTATCAAGTTCCTGTTGCTTGTCAGCAAAATGCATTGAAGCAACAGGAACCTGGACCTACCCAACCATAATTTCTAATTTCGGCCCAAAGCGTATTTCGTTGACTTTCATAGTTGTGAAATAATTAGCTACCGCGGTCAGTTTAACTTAAACAATCATCTTCAAAACTAGTTCACAATTTGAAACATGAGAGACACTTAATAGCTTGGTGTGTGTGTAGAATACGAAAAGACGTTGATGATATTGATATTGATGATAGGCGATTTCTAAGGATTACTGAGCAGCTTTAGGCCTCATTCTTCCGAAGTCCCGTTTTGTAGCAGGTATTCTCAGGAAAAAAATACAGCTTCTCACATCTATATTATGAATCGACACAATTGTCAGAGAAAGCGAGAGAAATATGTTTTCGAAGATTTTTTTCTCATAGTTGTCAGCGAAGCTGTTTGATCTACAGTGATTAATGGCACAACGGGTCATCCTCTCAATTGCTCAATACATACGGGACATTCTGTAGTATTTATTGGAGTTCCTCAATCCCTGATTATCGGGCTCACGCTAATTAACGTATTGTCTCCTCTAATCGATAGAAGGCAAAGGGTCTATTGTTCGGCATCGAGCGTATCAAAGAATAATATTTTGAAGAATTATGGACCTACATGCCGCCACTGAAAATCAATCTTCGTGAGAATGGAGAAGTGTCGGGGAATAAGACAATTCTAAGCTAGAGGTTTCGCCTTAAATAATTTCGGCACCTGAGGCGATTGACTACGACAGTCGGTGGCCATTGACGGGTAAGAAAATAACCCACATGACCAACTTGACATAACAATAGAAATTACTAACAACATTCTACATTTGGCAACTGGGACCAACAATGAGGAAATGGCAAGAGGCAAGTTTCCTTCCCATAGTGCCTGAATTCAGTTCACTATTAATGGTAAATGTATATCGAAAATTGGTAGAATTTACTCAATTATAGAGATAATTTACTGCAGTGAAATTTTCTTAATTATAGCTGGGACGAATCTATACTCGTCCCAGATTATAGTAAATAATTTACCACCGTAAAATTTTCTCAATTATGGTCAACAATTTACAACACGATCACTATAGTATTGAGAATGATCATGAAGATATAGTATGGTCTATTAACTGCAAACGATTTGTAGTTATTCATGGCGACGACCTTATACACAGTTTACGGTCCTCACTTCAGCATACAGTGCAGGAGAAGCGAATCACGAGGAGCTTGAGAATCAGTACATACTGAAAACGTATAATTTCTTTGACATTAAGCCACTGAATAACATTACGGATCTTGACAATTATCATGGAGTAAAACTGATAATTTTCACTGCAATCTTTTGGTCCCACGGATTTCAAGCTAAAAAAACTTTGATGGAACATTATCATCGGAGCTGACACTACCACTGGACGAGATGTCATCAGTTACGTAATACAAGAACATGAGCAGGATCAGATCCTGACCAAGGTGGGATTGGAAAGACAACATGAGGAACTAGTGAGGCTGAAACAACTTCGATAACCAGTGAAAAGAGATGAATGGGTTAATGGATGAACGAAGTGTCAGAATATTGAGTAAGGTTCAAAATCAAAATAGTGAGTAATGATCAAAATATTGATAACGGCTCAAAATATCGAGTAAGGGTCAAAATATTGAGTAGACGACTGGAGAAGGCGTAGTATTTGTAAAGAAGCTTCGTCATGTTTTATCACGTGATATTTTGACCAACTATATATATATACATAGATAAGTTTAACTAGAACACTTTTCATGCTGACACAAACAGGACAATACACACCCAAACACACGTGCCGCTGCATCCACAATCACAACTAATCTAATTTTGGGAGAAACAACTATTTTCCGTACGCTATCTCCACCGAAGTGATAAAAATAAAAGAAAAAGATTTATTAAGTCTATTATTCATAAGATACAAACAGGTTAACTACTGCTTAGTGGTTACGCCAGGGGACCCCACTTCTGAGCGAAGATAGAGAGATTCTTATTCTTTGTATAGATATACCTCTCAATATCTCGGGTTCTGATCACAGTGTCCCTTAAACCATCGAAAGCCGGCTTCAAATTGTAGTATCTACATCTGCATATATATTGTTTACCGAGTAACAGCAGGTGATCGTTAAGAACAGAACCTGTATTACCCAGGATTACTTGGGATCCCGAGGGCTTCTCCATTTTAATTTCTATTTTATTTGACCATGTATGAAGATTGCTCCAAATTGCTTTCGAATAAATACATTCATAAAACAAATTAAATGCAGGATACTTTCTTTCTCTTGGTTACAGAAGGTACACATATCGGTATCGGTTTTACCCCATAATTTTAAAAGAGAATTGGTTACAAGTATTCTGTGAATGATCTGGTATTGAAAATATTGTTGGGTGGTATCCATTGAGGTGCTATAAATGCAGCAGTATATTGAAGTCCAAGGTAGTTCTTTTTAATTTAGTTCATCTTCCCATTTCTCCTGATTTTGTTGCGGTTTGATTTCAATCTTTTTAATAAGTATACTGTATAATTTTAAGCACGTTTGATTCCTTAATCGTCTGTATACTTCTCGTTGATTCGTAATATTTTCAATAAAAGTAGGCTACCATTTTTTATATTTGTACGTTTTTCATTCGATATATTATGAATTATAGCACAATGTAGGATGAAATAGATAGGTTTGATTCCATATTTTGTCTGAATTTCATTGAATTTTAAAAAACGTATACCATCCTCATTTAGAAGATCAGTGATATAGGATGCACCCACATCTACCCAGCGGCGTATATCACTCCACTCTGACAAAGGAACAAGGTCAAATAGAAGATTGTTGCAGTTTTTGTCTGTTGCTTCACAATATTTCACACATTCTGCCCATGCTCTAAGTGAGTCACACCAGAACGGGTTTTTTATTTCTTTTTGTACTGCATATATGCTTGCAGAATCTAGACACCAAACATCATGACCAGCAGGATGCAATATGTTTTTTACCAATACCCCAAAAATGCCGTCGTCCTCCACTACTCTTTTTACCCACTTCGCCTTCAGATACGATGCAAAGGCTTGGCAATTTATCATAGCCAATCCACCTTCTGTTTTGGACATAATGATTGTTTTTCGTTTTATTTTGTCTTGCTTACCGTTCCATATGAACTGGAAAAGGCTTTTTTCTAAATTTGATATAAAAGTTGTATCAGGGTTTGGTAGGACTGAAAATAGGTGTACTAAAAGCGGAAGAACATGTGTTTTAATAACTGTAATTTTGCCTATAGGGGTCAGATTTCTTCTGTACCAGCTTCCTAAAATTTTCTTGATAGAGGTCATTTTATCGTTATAATTTATAATCCCTTCCACCTTTCAGGACCTGGTGTCTTCTAAGTCCTTTTTCAACTTGTCCAAGTTTTCCTTTATTTCATATATAGAGTCATTCGACGCGAGACACATTTCTTTTTCTTTTTTCCTACGGAGTAGGCTACAGATCGCAAATTGTCCGGTAATGAATGAGTGAGTCAGTCCATCCGAATCCTTTCGTCGGCAAAATAAGGAGAACCGTTGACATTAGAACCTTGATTTTTGGCATGAACGTGCATTAGGGCATTGTTACCAGCAAGTTCTGAGTTGACCGAATTCTGATTAAAATTTGATTTATAATTAATTTTTTTTATTATTTATTGATGGCTCAGCGAGTACACTGTCATGCCCATCGGGAACCCTTGGCTGTATGTTTCACTGTATATATAACACAGTGGTGGGATATGCCATACGTAATTGTTTCTTATGAAATAGAAAATGCTAATTTTCCATCATTTGTTAGTGCATTTATCTACACCGCTATGCCATCCTCAATACACACAATTCAGTATATTGTTATAGATATATGTAAACTGTGGCCTTTAACGTGTATCCTATTTCACATCCAAACATTTCATCACTGACCACATCAGGCTTCAAATTCAGGTCAAATTACCCACTGATGGTGAAATATCCTACATCAACCAATTAAGTCAGCCTGGTGCAATAACCCAGCAGAAGAAAGAAAGATGTGGTATCATCCTTCAGATTAGTCTGTGTGAGCGACAATGATAAAAGTTTACTGAGGGTGAAACAAAGCCATGACGGCATGTTTAAAGGGTCTTCTTTGGTAGAATTTAACTAGATAAAGTAACTTTGATCATGATGTGAAAATATGATAACTTGAGTTTTTTTTGTACCTCTTGAATATTGACTATATATCACACTTGGATATAATTTAAACAAAAAATTACATGTGTAAACAAAATATGTCTAAAATTTTCTTGTCATTTCAAATCTTGATCCATTTTGATTCCTTGATTAGGGGATACAGAATCACTGCCACGGAGTGTGTTGGTGTGTCACAGCAATGCAATTCCGATTCACACAACGAAGCTGAGGTGGTTTAACGTTTATCAATGAAGAAAATCACCGATCAACCGCCAAAGAATATAATGTGAAACAAGAAAACCGGAACAGTACATTCATCAGATTGCCGATACCCAAAATGTGTTGTCTCATATATCTAGATAACAACGTGATGTAGAGACGCTATTTATTCGTCTTTGTACCGGCTATGCTCAGGAGAATGACATAGAATCATTATTATCTTGTGCAGAGAAGGCTTTGGTCTTGAGTTGAATTACCGTAAACTACATAAATGCTACCTTTCTACTATAGTACTATATATAAAAATTTGTTGTATTGTTGGGAAAATAATGTGATTCAAAAAGTTGTTTTGATCCTGGACAAGGGCACTGAAAACCATTAAAGAGATGTAAATGTATTTTCACACGTAAAGCTTGAAATCTACTGAACCTTTATTATTCAATCTGTTTCCTTTAGTTAAAAAATTGTCAAATTAAATCGGCGATCGTTATTTAATTTTGGAATGAAGGCGCATTAGAAGACTGTTACCAACAAATTCTGAGCTGACCTACTTTTGATGAAAATTCCTGGTGATTTTTGATGAAAATCACTGGCGATTCTGACTTGGGCGGTGCCCATCTTAATATAGGCAGGATTTCAACTGGGGGTGGGGATTTCCAAGAGTTCAGTTCGCGTTCGAGTCCTAATGCCTACTCTACTTTGTAGGTCTTGTGATGTTAGTCACACTGCTCATGTCAACAATTTCCTTTTCAATTTCCTTTTCTTTTTTGATATTTTCTTTCTTTTTTGGCAACTGAGAACGGGATGGTTACGCTTCTGATTTGCGTTTTTAGAAATTCGAAAAAGCTTTGGTCATCAATATTAAGATAGACATTTTCCAAATCGTTTATGTCACCAGACTCATAACACTGTGCTATGGAGCCTTCAATGGTGTTCTTCACAAATTTTATATAACTTGGATCACCGAGTAGGGTGGTATTAAATTTCCAGTACCCAGGTCCTCGCTTACGGCATGCGAAACAGTATTTAAGTTTGATGCAAGAATGATCGGACCTATAAGAGATACCGATGTCTGCTCGTGCGCCCTGTACCTTTGCCTTGATCGAACAGGTTTTTGTACTTTGTAAAAAAATCAGATTCGTGGTCATGGTCAGTTTGTCTTCATCGTAAATGGATGGTGTAAGACTTTCGCACCATCTGATAGACAGAAGCGGTCAACTTTTTTCAATGATGCCGGCAAGACATCATGATGTTCGAAAAATATTAAGCGGAATTAGACCAAAGTTACGAAACGTAACGCCATAGATCTTGCACGCTACATTCGTATTTTTCTATCAACATGTGATATATATCGCCAAATTTGAGAAACTTTGAGTGCAGGCGCTTGGTAGTATAGCCCTGTTTTATAAGTTGCTGCAATAATGTTTTGTGGCGTTGATTAAAATCGTCACATTTATCACAGGATCTAGCAAATGCCACTAATGGAGATATATATACGCCATATGCAGGTCGCACTGGAATATCACTTTCCAGAAAGGGATAGTTAACGATGTTGAAACTGCCGAAATCTCTTTTGTCGTAAATTCGACGATTGAGAAGGTCCGCTTCAGTTTTATAGGAATACAGGTCTAAATATGACTTGCCGTTAGGGCTATATGTAATTTCCTTCAACTTCAATAAAGTGGGATAAATATCCTTCACTGCGTCATTTATATAGCGATTATTCACAGCGAGAAGATTGTCTATATACCGTTTTGTGAATGAGAAGGATCTGTCTTTGAAAGCGTCTGTATGCAGTCGTATTAATAAGAGAACAGATATAGATAAGCCAAAAGGGGTGCACAATTAGTACCCATAGGAATACCTATATGCTGTTGATATATTGTGTCGCTAAATTTTACATGTTGTTAATGAGAAATTCAAGCAACTCTATAAACAAAGAAACATCCCATGAATGTTATCCCTCGTATGTGGTAGAGCTAAAGAATGATTTATGGCTCCGACATTAATATATCGGCGATCAATTTTCTTGAATACCGGTACGTTTAATCTACGAAGACGGTCAATAAGGCCCTGATGAGGGATTGTAGTATAGAGAATCGATAAATCCAATGTGGATACATTTTTGAACCAGATGTGTCCTTTCTCATCAAGTTCTTCCGTAAGACATTTTGAGTTTATCCATATCCACATACATTCGACGCCATAGTTTTTAGAAATAGTGGCGCAACACCTTTCCCAAAATGTTTTTACGTCTTGAAGGGCCCTCGTTAACAGGGTTGAAAGAAGCTTGGAGGTGCAGCTTCTAGAACCAGCAACCTGATATAAATCTAACTTTGTATGGTGATTCATTAATTCTGGGATTTCATTACACTTTCGGTATATCGTTATGAGGGGTTGGAAGACAAATACCTCTTTCCTTGAGAAACGTTTTGTGACTGTTAAATAAATCTTCCAGAGTAAATGCAGTTTGGGAGTAAGTAGACGTATTCGATGATGGTGTGCTTATACTCAGTTCATTAACCAGCACCTGGTAATAGTAATATTTACATTCGAATATTGTATTATTTAGAGCTTTGTCTGCTGGGTCTATGACGAATTTAATTTGTGGAGATTAATCTTGCGAAGTGATGTTTCTCATTACTTGTTTTGCTTGAGAAAGGATAATTCTGTCAATCTGCCGGGTTGTTTTAATGAGCTTATTCTTGGTGAGGTCCAGTCAGTCACTGATATGATCGTCCACTATTATCAGATGCCTTGCACAAGAATCGAACATCTAGATTCAAGGGTGTACACTTTGCAAGTTCTACACCTGGCACTGCCAGAACGATATCGCCGAATACAGGCTGTCATTTGCGGTAACTGCCGATAAGTCTATGTGAACTAGGTTTTACATGTCCTTCAAGACCTCGTAATAACGCATCTATCCACTTAGTTTCCCCATCTCCAGTATATCCAGCAACCTTCATCGTAAATGAAAGGTGTAAGAATTTTGCAGCATCTGATTTATAAGTATTTTCAACTAAAACGAAATCGAATTCAAGCCCCATTCTTATTTGTGTGTTAAATGTGACGATTCTTATTTGTTTAAGGATGTCCGCTGGTGGTAAATCAAAGTAATTAACTTTTTGAATAATGTGTGTTGTTGCATTCATAATTGTGTAATATGAGGAAAAACAAAGAAAAAAATATAGGTTGGTGTGCTTTTTTTAGCTGTAGGCAACGTAAGTGGACTGACCCATGCTCAATTTGATAACCCAGAAAGCATAGGGAATAGCCCTAGTTTTGAAGCATATTCATGAAAAATTCATATAAATAGTATTTAACTTTTTCTTATATTCTAACTGTTTGCAGATAATCACAATGTCTATCAAAATTTAGCAAATTGGATGGATGTTGGTGTGCAAAATTCTCGGCTAGAAGGCTTTTAAAGGAAATCTCCATTTCTTAACCTAGGGAAGGGAGATAACCCAATAGAAAAACAGGCAAAATGGCTGCCAAAGTCAAAAACCACCAGCGGACATCCTTAAGTATACTATGATCCATCCCAAATTATTCGGTAGCACATCTTTATTCACTGGCTCTTCATGTTATCACCATATATTAATGTTATATACAAGGGTCTAGTCCGTCTGTCAATTAAAGAACTCAAGCGCACATAATCCAAAGATTTGATTCATGAACCAGCACAAGAACCAACTTCAAATATAAATCATAGTATACATGAAAAGAGGCTAGTTTCCTACAAGGCAGTTCTAAGCGGTCAACAGTTTTCAATGATGCCGGCAAGACATCATGATGTTCTAAAGTCGTTATCTAGAGTAGGATGTATCTCAATCACGCTTTGATTGTGACTGTTCATATAGCGTTTTGTGAATCAGAAGAGGTGCACAATTAGTACCCACGGGAATGCCTATGCTATTGATATATTGTGTCGCTAAATTGCACCACTTCAATCGATTCATCTTCATCAGTCTTGATTCAAATAATACTGCTTTCTCTCTTCAATATATTCTTTTATGTCATCTTACCCCGACCTTAATATAACCCGTCCCGTGCTTCTACTACTTGTACACCCTTTTTCAATCTCCTTGTGTTGATGGTTAGTGGAAATGGCGTCTTCATACATTTTCATACCGACCTGCATATGGCGCTTACATATCTCGCCTAGTAGCATTTGCTAGATCCTGTGTCCTGTGTTAATCAATTTCACAAAATATTATTACAGAAACTTATAAAACAGGGCTATACCACAAAGCGCCTCCACTCAATGTTTGGCGACACATATCGCATGCTGATAACAAAATACGAGTGTATTGTGCAAATCCTCTTGGTTTTCATATGAACAGTCACAGTCAAGGCATGACTGAGATATATCGTTCTCTAGATTTAATATTTTTCGAACATAATGACGTCTTGTCGGCATCATTGAAAATTGTTAACCGCTCCTCTAGTGCAGGAAACTAGACTATCTTTATGACCACTGAGTTTTTTTTATTAATTTGGTGCTAATTCTGTTATATGAAATATGTCTTTGGATTATGGACAAGGAGATTCTTTAATGAACAACGACTGAATAAGGAATGACGGACCAGATGCTTGTAATTAGAACATATATGACATGCATCCGCTGGTGCATGTGTGGACGTTTGCCAGTTGTCGACGGGCGGTGGTTCTCTCCGGGTACTCCGGCTTCCTGCACCATTCAAACTGACTGTCACCATGAGAGAAATAGTGACATTAAACCAAACTCCCCTACCACCTCAATCGTTCAATTCAGTATTGATGACTCACTTTTCTTAGAAACTCTTTTTACCCCTCTGCCATTTTGGCCTCGGGGTATTGTCATTGCCATGTACGTCCACCAGTCCGTCCGTACGTCCGTCCATTACCGCATTTCAGGCAAAACCGCTTGAGACACAACCACCAAATTTTGAACACTTATTTATCTGGTGCTAAATCAGACGCCTATCGAAAGTGGTTCCCCTCGGCCCATATTTTACAGAGTTATGCCCCTTTATAGATATATTAATTTCTATTTCTGTCCTATATGCTTGAATGTAACCAACTATATCTGCAGAACTGTGTTCGATAAAGCTACTATATTTCGGAAACTTATTTATATTGTTGTATTCTAGTAGTAGTAGTATGATTTTTATTTACGTCTCACCACACGTATAATCATAATAATAAAAATATTTCACACATAAAATCCATTACATGTGCCACTCTTATCAGAGTTATGAGGGATGATTCTAGAAGCCAACAAAAAAATAATCGCCTCGGCCCTTATTTTACAGAGTTTCGCCGCTTCGGGTGCAGTTATCTCTGATTTTGTGATCTATGTAAGCAGTTATATTTAAGTAACTGTAGGCCTACAGCTACCAAATTATGAGGAAACTATTTTATCCAGTTGTAGTCTAGATATCTACAAAAAATTAGTTGTTTCGGCTCATATTTTATGGATGCCCCTTTCGGATGTATTAATCTCTGATTTGTGATCTGTAATTGAATGTACAAATTATTTCTGCATATCCGTGTTCGGTACAGCTGCTAAATTTTGGAAACTTAGTTATCTAATTGTATTCTAGAAGCAAGATTCTGTATTCAAGAAAAATCATCGTCTCGGCCCTTATTTTATGGATTTATGCCCCTTTTCGGGTGTACTAATCTTGGATATGTTTGAATGTAACCAGTTATATCTGAAGAACTGTGCTCACGACAGCTACCACATTTTGAAAACTTATATCTATAGTTGTATTCTACAAGCCTACAAAAAATTATTTGTCTCGCCCCTTATTTTACAGAGTTATGACCCTTTTTTTTTTTACCCCTCAGCCATTTTGGCCTCGGGGTATTGTCGTCGCCATGTACGCCCGTTCGTACGTCAGTCCGTCCGTCCGTTACCGCATTTTAGCCCAAACCGCTTGAGACACAACCACCAAATTTTGAACACTTATTTATCTAGTGCTAAATCAGACGCCTATCGCTCCCCTCGGCCCATATTACATGCCCCTTTACAGATATATTAATTTCTGTTTTTGTCCTATATGCTTGAATGTAACCAACTATATCTGCAGAACAGCATGCTTAGTTCTATGCTCCATACACCGATCTGTTGATACATCCATACTGCAAAGTTTAAATTACCTTTAGCGTGATCATCCTATTATCTCTTCCCCAATTCACACTACACATGGGTCTCAATCACTTGGGGAAAGCCGAGGGGTTTTGATTAGATCAATCTTAACTTTTTTTCAATATACTCAATATAACTTTTTTTCAATTTCGGAGCAAAATCGATAATGGGAGTGAAATATCAAATTGTCATATCTGAAATACATGAGACGTTATTTTGGGATTACACTATGTAGTAGTTCCAAAAGACAAAAATGTTCTAATGGGGGGAAAAAGAGAAAAAAAAAGGGAAAGACCAAACTGACGTATTAGTCTAGTAGCCAAATGTCAAAATAAGATTTTTGCTGCACCCCCCTGTGAGTAAAGGTTTGGTATGTTGTTATGAAAGATATGCCCTTCTAGTACCAGGAAAACCATGTTTGCCATCTTGTATCACGATCAGAGCTGAGATATAGGCGTTTAAAAAGGTGCCTCTGAAGAAAATGTCACGATTTATGGAGAGGGGGTAGGGGTACCGAAACTTCTCTAGAATTGTTAATTGTAGGTCGATTTGCTTTCCCGTACTGTAGATTTAAGCACAATTAAACAGAGATCATGCTGACTTATAAAAATGATCATTTTGCAGGGAGTCGTTTCCAAATTTCAATAAAATACGTTATATTTAGCTTAAAATTAATTCCAAAGTTTTTTTACAGGGCATAGATGTCAAGTATATCTGCAGAATATATGCAGATCAATTCAACTGGATACGGAGAGCTACGGGAGAACAATTCAACATTCTAGAATGATAACTTTTCTAAAAAGTCACACTATAAACATAGGTGTGTGCAAATGAAGAAATTTCAGTTAAATTTGTAACGTGCACCTGTACGATCTTATATGGTCTCATACCCAAAATATCAACAAATTATAATCCTAATGGCATACAAATTTAATTGAAATGATTTTGTCACATTTCAGTCATTTCAAAGGAACAATTAAACTTAGGGGCCATCTCATAATTCCAATAATTACTATTTGTTTGGAGCCCAACATACAGGGCAATAGGGATAAATTAAGCTAACACCATGCTAATAATTAAGAGATCATTTCTAAAAATCATTTTAGCAATGCAGTTCTACAGAAAACAAAACTGCACATAATCTTACCAAATTATATCAATTAATTACGCTTTACACAAACTTATATATAAATCGGCACATTTCTTTAGATAAATAAGTCCGTTTGTGTTAAGACAAACATAACCTACAATGAAATTAAACTTAGAATTTCACGAGTCATTAACATAAAAAAACAAAAACATGTCAAGTAAATTTAAAATATTTACAAAGCTGATAAACCAACGATGATCAAATGTCCTTAGTGGTTTATTTCAGAGCCTGATACTGATAGCACACATAATGCTTAACACGAGGATATATTCGATCAACACCCATCGTAGGACCATGAAACAGAACAAACGTGATTCTTGGGAAAATTATGTTTCTAAGATCAATACACATACTCCTATAACAAAAGTTTGGAATATGATCCAAAGAATAAAAGGTAAAAGCTCCAAGTCTGCATGGTGTTCATCATCTCAACGATGGAAATCAGGTGTAGAGATTGCAAATAATCTAGGCGAAACAATTGCCAAACACTCTTCTTACGATAATTAAGTATCTAAATTTCAAAGTTCCCGGAAAAGGGAAGAGAAAAATGAAATTAAATTCCCCTCCGGTAACCATGAAGGCTGTAACGCTATGTTTACAATTGAGGAACTTCATGTTTCTCTCTCGAAAACTAACGGTTCTGCTGTAAGCCCTGATAATATCCATTATCAACTTTCTATTAAAATTCTATTACGCATATTCAACAGACTTTGGTCAAGAGAAGATTTTCCACTGTCAGGGCATAATGCCATCGTTATACCAGTATCAAAGCCTGGCCGACTTTGGTCAAGAGAAGACTTTCCACCGTCATGGCACAATGCCATCGTTATACCAGTATCAAAGCCTGGCCGTAACCATACAGACCCTTGTAATTATCGTCCGATTTCACTGACTAGCGGTGTTTGTAAAACAATGGAACGCATGATAAATGATCGCCTTGTTTGGTACCTAGAAACTGAAAAGAAACTCACTGATATTCAAGCTGGTTTCCGTAAAAATAGAAGTACCATTGACCATACCATTGACCATTTAGTCAGATTAGATTCCTATGTCAAGAATGCTTTCGCCAAGAATGAACATGTAGTTTCCATCTTTTTTGATTTAGAAAAAGCCTACATGGAAATACGGGATTCTAAAAGACCTTCACACTATGGGATTAAAGAGTCGTTTACCCATTTTCATATCCAACTTTTTGAATGATAGACAATTCCAAGTTCGGTTGGGTACAACCATGTCTGATCATTTCGACCAAGATCAAGATGTCCCACAGGGCAGTATTTTGTCTACTACTCTGTTTAGTATCAAGATCAACAGCTTGGCGGAAATTTTGAAAAATCAATTGATGGTTCACACTTTGTGGACGATTTCAACATTTCGTGCAGTGGAAAAAGTATATGGTGTTTAGAAAATGGCTTCAAATTCTCCAGAATTAAGACAAATTGTATACACTTCTGCAGGAAATATTTCCAGCACAAAGATCCAGTACTAACATTAGATGGAACTGAGATCAAAGTGGTAAAAGAGGTCAAATTCTTAGGAATGTTGTTTGACCACCGACTAACATTCAAATCGCATATAAATTGCTTGAAAGCTAAGTGCTCGAAAGCTCTTGATTTGCTGAAGGTAGTTGCCAACCATAAGTGGGGAGGAGATCACCAAACACCTCTCCATTTATATCGATCACTTGTTCGTTCCAAACTTGATTATGGTTCTATTGTTTACAATGGTGCAAGCAAGTCAAACTTGGCAAAGCTAGATCTTATTCTCCATCAAGGATTAAGACTTTGCCTTGGAGCGTTCAGAACATCCCCTAAAGAAAGCTTGTATGTCGAAACAGATGAATTTCCTGAACTTCGAAGAATTAAACTATCATTGCAATATATCACAAAATTGCGATCAAATCACTCGAATCCTGCATATAACTGTTTTTTCAAACCTCAGTTCGCGCATCTCTATTTGAAGAAACCCTCCATTATTTCACCTCTTGGAATTCGTATGAAACCACACGTTGTAGCAGCTGGTATTAAAGGAATACTTACTTTATTTTATATAAGTTCCTATTACAAAGGTTAGACTCTCAAAGAAATATAACCAACTATTTTACTGTTGTTGAGGGCGATAACCTATTATTTATATTACAATTTGTGAAGCCATGTTCGATGTGGGCGCCGCCATGCTGCCTGAGGGATGACGTGACTGATGACGTCAGCATTCAGGACAAGGTCACGGCTAACCCTTGATCCAGGGACGTTCTCCGACATTTGAATTACTCTGGGTGCAAGTTTTAATTCGAGGAAAAAACTGGCGCAGAAAATCCCACTGGGGTAATTCTTAGGGTTTAGGTTTTCTCCGCCAACTGAACAATTTCTTTCCCAAGATTTTCAACTGAGACTTTTCAAGTGAACGACGATGCTTCTGTGTTTGTAAACATTTTCATGATCACACTTGAGCTACTAAAATCAACTAGAACGTCAGTGGATTTACTGGGTTTCTTCTCGTGCGAATTATCGGCATTATCAACACGATCAACCTTAAATCTCCATGACGTTGTGACGTTTTTAGATGAGTGTACACTCACTTCCGTTCCGTTTTCTGTCTTTGTTTCTTTTTTTTTCTTTTTTTTTCAATTTGCCTTTAGTCTGTATGGCAAAAAAGAGCAATAAAACTGATTCTGATTCTGATTCTAAAAACGTCACGCAGTGGTGCAATGGCGGCCCCATCGCACGCCGTGGTGAGCAACAAAATAGTCAATGTTTCTTTTATTTCGCATTCTATCAACATAAATTTTATATAATAAGGTTTGGAATACGATTGTTGATAAATATACTCACACTCAAAAATAAGGTAAGTAGGCCTACTCCCTAAGCTTAGTCAAATTTTACCTAACAAGCTCTTACCAATTCCACCATGGCAGTTAGCTCAACCAGAAGTAGATATTTCTCTAACGAAATATAAAAAGGCAGACACGAGTCAGCTCTTGTATACACAAGAATTTGGTCTACTGAGAGAGAAATACAGATCGCATAAGGCTATTATACAGATGGTTCTAAAGATGGTGAGAGCGTAGCATGTGCTACTATCTTTAGTTCCAAAACTAAAACCTGTCGACTACCAGGTGAAAGTTCGATATTCACTACAGAAGCAAAAGCCATATTGTTGGCTTTAGAAGGTATTGAGTCCAGTAAAAGAAAAAAATATATCATATTCTCAGATTCACTGTCATGCCTCCAAGCGATTAAAAGTGGAACTTCGACTCATCCCACTATCTTGGGTATTCTACAACTACATGACTGTAGATTTGATCAACAGATTGATATTGGTTGTGTTGGTTGCCTAGTCACGTTGGCATCATAGGTAATACTGAGGCTGATAGGGTGGCTATGGCAGCCCTAGATGATGAGGTTGATCCTGTTGGAATCCCATATAGCGATTTCAGACCCTCTATCTGTACTTATGTGAGACGGCTGTTTCAATCTTTATGGGATGCTCTGAATAATAACAAACTTCAGGAGTTCAAAAAAACTGTAGGCTACACTCATCTGAACAGCCAGAAACGTTTCGACCAAACCATGATCAGGCGATGTAGAATCGGCCATACACGATTAACTCACGAACATTTACTAAAAAGGAGCCAGTCCCAAGGTGTATTCCATGCCATGACGATCTATATATTCATCTGTGGCCACAAACAACAGTGCCATTTTTTTCATTTTTTGCTTCTTCGGATTATTTGCCCTTGACAGCGCTGAGATCAACTTTACATAATGAATATCTGATCATGCACTGATGTACCCCCGGGTATTTTAATCGGGAAACTGCTCATTTAGTTATGCAGTAAACAGACGAGTTGTTTACCAGTTGGATGGTTGTCGATCTTTACGTTTGCAAAATAATTTAAAAAATAATAGACTTCTGAAAAAGTTGGGGGGGGGGGGCTACAGCTCCGCGGCCCCTGTCAGTGGTTTTGCTGAGATGTCCGACATGGCTGAAAATTTCAGGCATAGCTCTCCATACCCCGTCACACTATTATAAGTCAATTTAGCTTAAAACTATCCAGGCGCGTTCACTACAAAAATACTTTTTATTTCATTATATGAGAAAAATGATGAATTTATCCGATATTTGGATACGGCCCCTCAGCAATGCCATCGTTTATTCGCCAATGATTTTTTTTGGTATTATGTATGATGTCTGGTTACTGTCGATCACATTTATGATAAAATATAGCATATTGACTGAAAATTGACAAAGTTATGGAAATTTTAGTACGCCTACCTCATCCTTTTAATTCACTAAGTTTTTTCCAGAGCCACCTCTTCAACCCTGAAATCTCAGCTCTGACCGTGATACAAAATGGCAAACATGGTTTTCCTGGTACTAGAAAGGTATATCTCTCCAAAAAAATATGCCAAACCTTTACTCACAGGATGGTGCAGTAAAACTCGATTTTGACTATATCGGTATAGATTCAAATATTCAAAAGAGGGAAAAGGAGGGAAATTGAAAAAGCGTGACATGCGGACTAAAACTTCAAGAGAAGAAACTGGAAATGCCTGCCGTTATCCCTGACGTGAATGAATGACCGCTTCCAATAATTTGTATTCAATGTAAATGACGGTACGGAATTTGGAGTGGTTGTTGAGGATTCGCACCCCATGAGCAGTTCGGACCTGGCAACCGATCACCGCAGCGTCGTCTGCTATGATTTTGCACACGCATAATGAATACCTTTTTAGGTTAAATACAGACCTGCTTTAGTTACTTCTAACTAACTGAATATTTGAAGAAAGTAACGATGATTATACAACGAATTTAAGAAGAGAACAGATTCAGGGAATAGCGCCCTTTTTCGCGGACTAATATTTCAGATGTAAGTCGGCCCTTGGTGACCGTTGTCAAAATGGCGGACGTTGCAGCAGGGAACAACTCGTATCACCGGCTTCCAAGAATGACATCTTCTTCCTATTTTCCATCTGTTCCTGCTCAAATCCCCGACGCAGCCGTTTCTTACGCTAGGTAGCTTTCATCTGGTTTGCAATCAAACTCCCAAATTAAGAAATTATTACAACACTGATAAATTATCAAATGCATATGTAATCTATTATACGATGTCCAGTTTTCGTTATTATCCCAGCGTTTCCACACTTGATTCTTGTGTTGATGGCACTCACATTATTGTGTATATTGTTTTAATTTTCTTGACATTAGTCTGATCCTCAAACATAATCTTGTGCTGCACCAGTCATAATGCATTAAACCAAATTTGAATAAGTTGAATTTAGACATACTAGCTTTGCCTACTGTCTGTTCCAGACAAAAATTATAACCCACAAATCTCCCATCAAATTTTTGTTTTCACGATTTATTGAGAACTACTGGAAGGATTTTCTTGATACTTTGGAATGAAATTAGTACTTTTCAGTTTATCTACTGTGTGAAGTTTCAATGTCGTCCGATAAATTGTCTCCAAATATCGCTGAAAACATCTCAGATATATTATGTGGGACAGACATAATCACAGATTACATGTATATCAATGTCACAGATCACCTTGTTGTACAACGTAACTATTTTGTTCATTCCAGGGCGACCCATGATGCACCAATAACTGCCTTGATGGGAGTGGTGGTGGGAAGCCAACAACCAGATAGAGTAAGTCTAATTGATCTGACAACACCTTTGTTTAATGATGATCAATGGCTGATTGCCACTATAGCTCTAGTTAATCCCTGGACATTGCTGTCTGGACTGGGGGTCTGCGATACTGATGCACAGCAGATGGGCCAACGTGACGGTGAGCCCTGGGTTTGTTCTCTTGGTCTCTCCACTATGTTTATAACAAGGAGTGAGTTTTTCAACTGAGGATAACTAATATATTTTTGAACTGAGGTTGCCAGGATTATCATAAATGTAAGTGGCCATGTAAGTTTGTTGGTCCTTTCTTGGAACTATTCACACCAGTTATCAATAGTTCAAAACCCGCTCCATGTTATAAACACAGGGGAGAGATGAAGAGAACAACCCACAGCTCTCGATGGCCCACATGCTGTGCACAAGTGTCGCCTACACCGGGGCAAGACAGCATTGTCCAACTTGAACTATAGTGGGAATCAGCCATTGATTTTGTATTGGAGAAATACTGACTTGCCACAACTTCAGGTCACAGTTAATTTTTGTAAATTGGGAGTTCATTCTCTATCATACCAGGGGTGTGCTATAATATTTTCTCAGGAACCTGTATTGTACCCATCGTAGTAACCTGTACTAAGTGCTTCTGAGTCAACATGGTCAAATACAAAACAATAAATCATAGGGCCTATTCCCAATCAAAAGAATTTTTCTGGACACAACAGAGAAATGTACGAATTGACAACTGTGGCCATTTTTGTGGTCACATTCTGAAGAATCAATTTTCTTTAATAAAAAAACAGAGAATAATAGATCCAGTGACATACAAGGACACCAAATAGAAGTTCAGACACAACGTCATTTGAAAATCAGAAAGGTGACATTTTTCTTACCGTACATGGCCTACCGCCAAAACTTGCTGGTCTCATTTTCATCGAATCTGTTCCCTGATGTTTTTACATGTAATTGAAAGTGTTGTATTCTTTGTTCAATGACAATAAATAATATGCATATTTTATTTTAAGTACAGGTCTTCAAAATAGAAGTAAAATTTGAATTCAGTGAAGCATACCTTTAACAATTCACCAGGGCAGCACAGGAATATTAAAACTGAAAATATATGTTTGCCCAAGCACTCATAAATCACTTGGACAGACTTGGCTATGTTTTACAATCCAATAGTTTAATATGAATCCAATATTTCAGCACCCTGTAACTTCCCGATGTCGTGTACGGAACCAGGTGGGACTGACCAACAGGTGGCGCCTCCCCCATGCACTGGGCAGTGACCTGTTAGGATCATCTCAAGCACTCAAGGCTATAATCACACCTTACAACAAAAGCATGTTGCACATAATTACGGGTATGCCACCTTCTACTGATCAGTTTTATGCCAAGCCATATATGACGTATGGTTTGTGAGAAACAGGTCACTAATTATTTGAGGATATTTATAAGCCTTAGATTGGCAAAGGACCACACATACATTTTTCCAACCCTCTGTACTACTCTGTATAAGTGTGAACTACCATATACTATTACTATTGTGACTGCTGAGATGGTTAGGCCAGCTCTTGTTATTTATTTGCTCTTTACAGAAGAGTTGAAATTTTGTAGTGCCTACAGTAATATCTAATGTCGGATATAGATCAATGGAAATATATGGCCTCGCCTGTCCCATATGAATAATATTTCTCTGCTTGAAGCTGATATCTTAGTTACCATATTTAAGTCGAGCTTCGAGCTGCACGCTGCTGTATGTTGGATAGTTTTATATTGGAAAACCCAATCCAGATAATTGTATATCTTCATACATGTGCTTCTTTTCAGCCGAGAGTCCTAAGTTGAGCTTGAATCTTGACCTCTCACAACCATACAAATTTCGCCAATGTGAGGATCGACCGCATACATATACAACAGGGCCACGGTACGACACTATTCCCAGACTGAACAGTCCGCTACGCAAGGCCAGTTCCGGCACCATGCCTATTGCTAAACCTGCTCGGTAAGGCCACACATCTGTCAGATAATCCATATCTTTTCAAGATAATCCATATTTCTACAAGATAGACCATATCTTCTGACTATAACCCCTATCTCAAGATAACCTGTACCTCTTTAAGATAACCCATATCTGTGCAAGATAACCCATATCTCCTCATGATAACCCCCTATCTCAAGATAACCTGTACCTTTTCAAGATAACCCATATCTGTTCAAGATAACCCATATCTCCTCACGATAACCTATATCTCTTCAAGATGACCCATATTTCCTCTAGAGAACCCATATCTTGGCAAGATAACCCCTATCTCAAGATAACCTTTCTCTATTAAGATACCCATATCTCCTCAAGATAACCCACATCCCTCAAGATAAACTACATGTATATAGCAAGATAATCCTTATCTCTTCAAGATCATCCATATTTGCTAATGATGATCCTTAACTGATGATCACCTACATCTCTTGAAGATAATCCTCACTTCCATTGTTGATCCTCATCTTCTAATGATTATCCATATCTCAGATTCTTAATGATGACATATCCTCTCAAGATAATCTATATTCTCTTATGATATCACAATCCAATATCTACAAGATAGCCTTTGTCTTCCCAGGGTAATCTGTATCTTCTCCAGATAATCCATAACTATGAAGATAACTCAAATTTCCTCAACATAACCCATATGTCCCTGAGATAACCCGTATCTCTTCAAGATAGCCCATATATCCTCAAGGTAATCCATATATCAAGAGTATCCTTATCTCAAGATAACCCATGTTTCTTCAACAACTCCTATATCCTCAAGGTAACCCATATCTCTTCAAGATAAACCATATCTTCTCAAGATAACCCATATTTTGAGATGAACCATGTTCTCAAGATGACCCATATCTCATCAAGATAGTCCATATCTCATCACGATAACCATATCTCCCCAGGATAACTCCTATCTCTTTAAGTTAATCTGTATCTCTTCAAGACAACCCATGTCTCTTCAAGCCAACCTGTATCTTTTAAGATAACCCCTATCTTGAGGTAACCTGTATCTCTTTAAAGGTGAACTGAAAAGCTTTCCAATGTTCTGTTAAAATGTCATAAAACAAGAACTTCTATAGTTGTTACAAATATGTGTGGTAATAGTTCTGTGGGTTATTGTTTTATTTTGGGTATATGAGAAGTCAAAACTTATACCACCAGAAAACAAGAGCCTGAACTTTTAAAAACGTCATCGCTTGCCTCCCGTTGTTTTTGGAACGTCGTGACGTTATAGTGGTCCTCGCTCATTCATCCGACGTAGCATGACGTCACATTTAAATAAAACTTGAATGAAGGAGACCGCTATAACGTCATAACGTTCTACAAACCAAGAGAGACAAGCGATGCAAGTTTTCAAGACAGATTTATAACAGGATAACTTAAATATTGTTATTAGTACAATTTTGCCAAATATAATTGCCCCCAAAACGTATCAAAGTTATGTCACATAAGACAAGATGTATATAAGCAACATTTTAGATAAAATTAAAAGCTTTGCAGTTCACCTTTAAGATAATCCATATCTGCTCAAGATGATATATATCACCTCCAGATAAGCCATATCTCCTTGAGAAAATAATCCATATTCCCAAAGATAATCAGTATTTTTTTTAGATAACCTACATCATCTCAAGATAATCCTTGTTTCCTCAAGATCACCCATATCTCCTCAAGCTAATGATATGTCTTAAAGTTAATCAATATCTTGTCCAGATCACCAATATATCCTCAAGATAATCCATATATCAAGATAATCCCTATCTTCTCAAGATAGTTCATATCTCAGCAAGATAACCCATATCTCAAGATAATCCATATCTCAAGATAACCAATTTCACTTCAGAAGATAATCCATATAGCCAAAGATAATAAATATTTTCATGAGATAACCCATGTCATGAGATAATCCTTATATTCTCAAGATACCCATATCTCCTCAAGATAACCCATATCTTCTCAAGATAGCCCATATATACAAATAACCGTGTCTCCACCAGATAATCCATCTTTGCTATTGATGATCGTTATCTTGGGTCACCTGATGATAATTCACATATCTGGAAGACAATCCTCACTTCCATTGTTGATCCTCATCTAATGATTATCCATATCTCAAATTCCCAACGATTATACACATATCCTGTAATGATATCATAATTCATATATCTTCAAGATAAACTTCATCTCCCCAAGATAATCTTCTCGGGAGAATTTGTATCTCCAGAAGATTATCCTTGTCCATATCTGAGATCAAATGATAATCTTTATCTCCTAATGTTACTTCATTTGTCTTCAACCTTCAATCTGAAGATAATCTTTTTCTCTGAATAGACCTAAACCCTGATGATGATGATTTATCCCTCTTACAGTCACGTGATAAACTGTGCATCCATCATCTTCATGGCAAATGTCGATTATCCTGAAATCTAACATTCATATAACACGACATAAATTTATCGAAGCACAGTACAGGTTCCACAAGGTTAGAAGTGCTGTATGTAACCCGATGTATCAAAATAAAGGTTTACCAGACCCATCCAGCGATCTCTTGTTGGCAATGAAATTGATGTCGTGTTACATGAGGGATGTGGCAGGGCAATTCAATTGTATTATGATCCCCATCTGCCATTTAGTTGCCATGAATGTACATTGAATCATGGGATAGAAGTGGGATGAAACGTCATCAGGTTTCAGGTCTCTTTCCAATACACTCTGTACTCCAGTGGTTGCTGTACCCATTATTTCTTCATTATTTTTGGAGGGTGAACAAATTTATTGGAACAGCCAATTTGATTTGGTTACCAAAATATGCAGTGGTTGAATTTTTGTAGGGGATTGAATTATTATTAGAGGGATTACTGTATCCATATAAAGAGAAATCTACTTCTCTGGTATCCAGTTCCATTTGTTTATGAAATAAACAAATAACCAATTATCAACACATAACTCCATATTTGGTAATACTGCTGGGACCAAATATTAATACAGAAAACCTAAACCAACATACGCCATCAATTGATAACCATCAAATATAATTGCCATTAACTTATCATATGCAATTATTAATTTTGTTAAAAATTTACCAGCACGGTTCCAGTCAGTCGTAGTGAATGGAAACTTCATTACAACTCCTTAGTTTAATACATATACCAATTGTTAAACAAAACAATTGATTACATAAACACATCACACCAACCAGAGGAAGCAATTTCTCTCATGTTTCAACCGAGAGAAATAACATCTTTCCCCAGTGGAGAGATGCAGTAAATGCCTTTCATCATACTGCTGATCATGCCCTAAAAATGATAACCGTGATCCCTGAATAACCAAATCAATTGAGACCACATAAAGTTCTGTTTAGTATACACTGTTTATACTGCAGTATCTCTAATTTTTTCCAAAACTCCTGCACTGCAGGATGTTATCAACAGAAAGTGTGATTCATTTTGATGTAGCATTGTAGTGACTTGCAGTGAACAGTGGTAAGACAAAATGTGAATATCATGAAACCATGTGTACCTGTGTTTTAGAGGCTTCAGATGTTATATTTTCTCTCCATTGAGGGGGCAGGGGTCCCACAGAATACATTGCATTGGACAGGATCCGGCGGTCAACTTCACAAGATGAGAAAACTGTAAATATTATTGTTGTTGCTTGGACACATATCTCCTCTAAAAATATATTCCATGCAGTATTTGAACACAAAAAAAAAAATAGTAAAGAATGCCGACTTCATGAGAAAGGATGTGACTGCGAGAGTGTTGAAAAATTGGGTCTTCATGAACCCAGAACTGGAACCTGTCCAGCGAGAGCGGAACGAGATTTGTAACCCCTGCTTCCCGAATATGGAGAGAGAAATAGCCCATATAGTCAGTAATATATACATATTTATATCATTTCACAATTGATGTATTGTGTGTTTCAGAATAGCTCCAATAAAGAAGTACATCCCTGGCACTGCTAGACCACTCTCCCCCAAAGAAGTTTTCCAGTATCATTCCAAAAAGGGCAAGAATTTCACTGGTCCTGGTATGTCCAATTAAGATAATAATAATAATAATGATAATAATTTGCCCCAAAATTGATAAATCTCGTAAACTCTAAACTGTACTTTCTTCAGCAGCGAAGCATACTAAAGCATCATAGGTTTTGGACAGATAGAATCTGTTCTATAGCTTAATGATGTCTGCTTGGTTGGGCTGGCTACTTGGTGTCAACAGACAAAAGTCTGCATTCAGTTTTCATGTTAAAATTGTGTGATCGCAACAGACACTTTATCTTTTGATGTTGAAGAATTATATATACACATTGAAGCTTTTGAAATAAACATTAGAATGTTCTGAAACTTTGCAGGCATGCTTAAAATCAAGTCATAATCATATAATTTTTTTGTCAAAGTTACCAAGATTTAGACTTAGTAAACTTTCTGCATGTCAACATTCAGTTTTCATGGTAAAGTTTTCTGAACAGGACAGACAGCTTCTGTGTTGATCTTCAAGGTTCAGATATGCATGCTTAGCCTTTCAGCCACTTCCTTATTCACTTGCCCATCTGTCCATTTTGCTCAACTGAATCCTTGTTATATTTGATGAGAGTGAGATTGCTATATACAATGAATGCAAGACTATCTTGAGAGAGATATTTAAAACTCCGCCCGCTTCGACAGGTGTTCGGTCTCGCCATTTAATATGTGTTGTACGGGTTTGAGTGACAACAACACTCACAAATCTGAATGCTGAACAGCTGCAGCCATGGGATCATTTGCGGAATTGAATACACTCGAAATTGGAATAATGGTAGTTTTGTAACAGTAGACATTTGAAAAAAGCGAGATTGTATCACCTCTGTATACTTAAATTGGAAAGAATGGATATGTGCCTTTTCTGGTATATTAGTCACTGTAATAGTTTGATTGACTGCATTGATTTGCAGACATAATCTTGCCATTCTGAGACAGGTTGTGCCTAAATAAAACACTCCTCTGCATGTCCTGTTGAATGTGGTTGGACGATTGTTATTGTAGGATGACAGGGTCAGAGTTTGCCGGATAGCGCGCTTCGTGGCATGAAGGGTAGTTAAGAGGGCATGGCATAAAATCCAGATAGTTTTAATTCACGCCTCTGTTGATTGCAGAGCACATGCTACAGTTAAGACAAGGCATGCATCATAGCATCATATGAATATGGTCTGCGACATAGGGTGCTATATAATTAAAATACAGAAGTTGGGAAAATAAGATACCATGAAAATCCAGGCTTGCATGAAGATAGCCCCACATGTTTTTTTATTTTAAACCCCCTTTTATAATGCCTGGTGCATATTAGCACTAGTTTTATGCATTTTAATAATTTTATTTCAGATGTCTTGTTGACCTGCATGAACATTGACTGGGAGCTACACAGGCCATTCTTGAGAAAATCTGATACTCTCTCAGAGCTCCTGAAAACGGCGGGCGGACCTTCCCCTAGAAAGTATTACCGCGGACCGCAGGCGGGAACACTGGACAGCCACGTGAAAAAGAGCAAGTTTTACAGTAATGAATACCAGAGTAATTCCAGTCACAAGATGGAGATGACAGATCTGAGCAAAGATGATCAGCGGGGGAGGAAGAGTATTGATGACCCCTCCCTGGTCTCGACTCCTCGTGTGAATGATGTGACGACCCTAGAGTTGGAGGTCAGGGATCCCCTGGTAACTAAACATGGTCAGTGTCTATGGTGGTGATTTAGTGAGTGCTACTGAACAGGAATTTTTTTTTCCATGTTTATCTAGCAATTTTTTAAAATGATATACGTATTAGATATCTATATACGGTAATCCCTCTAATAATTCAATCACAGGAAATGAAATTTTGAAATGATTAAATTTATTGGAACATTAGGTTGACAAAATGCTTCAAAATAATGGATATAATCCATTATTTCATCACTGTTTCAATAATTTTAGAGGGTGATCAAATATAATATATTACAACAGTCGATTACATGTAAATTTCATGTCAGAACTTGAACATCCGATGCTCTTGATAATTGATTTTACCCACAGTAAATATGATGGTAAGTTGTTGATCTCCACTATTATGCTTCAAACTTTCTGTAACCATTGTTAGACACCATCATCTTGTTAACTCACCATGAATATGTTGTTTCAATCATTCTGTCACGCAAGAAAAGCAAATGTAACGAGTCAGCCCAGATAATATAGGGACAATGTATTGCCACTGTATAACATGATGGATTATGTGTTGTTTTAGCCCTTGCTGTTGCGCTGGGTAATTTATACCATGAAGACCTGGATGTTAATACCGAGGATGTTGTTGGTGTACTGGCGGCGGCTAACATTCTAGGATTTAAAGCTCTCAGAGAAGGGTGGGTCAATTTCTTTCACAGCTACATGTAGTATATTCTCACGCCTGCCTCTCAGGCCATCCTTAATTAAATGAATTGTGGGTGTAGTCTGACACTGTCCTAGAAATGTGGGTAGGTTTTTATCTAAGTCCAAGAAATATACAAAATAAAGCTATGATTTCAGCATAAAACTACAAAAATATAATTGGCCAGTGATGTCAGTAAAAAGAAAGAAAGGTGGGGCTACACCCAGAAAACATTTCTTTAGCAATGGCCTTGGGGAACAAGCTACATGAACATGTATTGAATGTTCTCCAGGCTAGTCACCCTGACTCCTGCTTAGCCAGTCAGTAGATTACTTGAAAATTGTGGACATATTATGAAAATAGCACTTTATTGATCTCGGTTTAATAATGAGCTGAATATTGTTTAGTTTAGGGACATACCAAAAAACAAAATATTTTTATGTTATAAAAACCTAACCGTTACCAATTTTTCAACCGTTGCTGATTTCAAGGTTATTGCATACACTTTACAGAGAGAGAGAGAGAAAGAAGGAGGGAGGGGGGAGGGGTCATGCAGATAATGTCATGAGAGCTTCAGTCAGTCAGTGGGTGTGAGGTTCAATCCTAGATACAGACCTCTCATATAATCATTTCACAAGGGATATTTACTACAATAATCAGATAAATTTGCAGTTCTTCACCTTTATACATGTATGTACTGAAAAGTGACTTCCTGCTTTTTGAATTTTGAAGGTGTGCCACCGTAATGCTGTCTTCCATGAGCTACAGAACAGTTTGTTCATATTATGAAGCTGCTGTGAAAGTAAGTACAGCAATATTTTCTATATACTAGTATGTTATAGAGACAAAACTTTACACCAAATCTTACTATTGAAGAATAGGAATCTGTACTTGGGCTACAGGTCGACTTGGTATTATTATGCCATTATTTAATTTTTTTAATGCTTTTACTAACAAATATGTAATATTTTGAATTGAAAGTCTGTAAGACATATCTGCTACTCAGGAAGAAGCTTTGCTGTGTTTTCCGGGGTCAAAAGCTGTTTTAGTTCGCTCCTGCATCCCAGACGTAATGCCACTTTTAGAGCGGCAGTGGTATCATGGCCATTTGTGAAATGGATCATTTTTTCGAGAAAACTATGAAAATCTTTAGTCTGAATTAACTTTTCTTATATTATACAGATGTTACTTGTTCCATTTGACCAACTTTCTTCTGTCTTTGCAAAGGTTTTTTTTTTCTTGTTGAGGGAAGAGAATTGATATGATGAGTTGAAGGTGGTAAAGCAATTTTCTCTCATTCCTAGTGGCAGAATTTGAAATGAAAAAGTAAATTTCATTATCTTTGAATTATTCTACAAGGCTGAATTTTTGAAATATAATCAGTAGTTATCATCTTTTCAAACCAGTGAAATGGTGTTCAATTCTGAGAATGCTGTTTGTGCAAGGAAATGAAATGGCAATAATCAAGAAGGGCCGTTTTACCAAGCCCACCACCCATAGTGGTAGATGTATCATCCTAATTCAGCCTGTACATTCAGAATTTGGTCAGGCGAGCTCATTGAAGTCATTGTTGAATATCAGAGCAGTTATATGAGTTTTGACAAATAAAATTTTATACCAATTTCCAAAACAACAAATTACCTTGTGCCCTGTTACAGCAAATATCCTTCTTTATGGTGCCTTCATTTATGAGATCTATGCAAAATGGTATTTCTTGAGAGGCATCCACCCAACCCCAACCCCGCTTCGGCCACAACACCATCCACCCCAAATCGCTTGGAAGCCCTCCCCAGACATGCCAGAAGAAAAAACTCCTGAAAACATGCCATAATAGATGCAGATGCACCCCCAGGATCCATAATGCCATCCTTTCTCTCCTGATCTAAGTTCTACTCCTGTCCTTGAAGCCTGGTATACTTGTTGTTCTACTTGATAACACAATGAAGGTATGCAAACAGCATGGTTGATATCCCTGACAGTCCAATGGGTGAGGGAATTTTTAGAAGCATTACGATACTCTTGTGACATAAACAATATGGAAGTTGTGAAATTTTTCTCTTTCTATTTTACACAGTACCATGAAGAACAGGTTATTGCTGCTTGTGAGTGTTGGCTAGAAATGAATCTCATCTCTGAGGTAATAAACTAATTATATTCCAGTTCACTATTCTTATTCTTTGATTCTTGAAGTTGTAGCCCTGTTTCCATTGTAAACTATAGCAACAAAGTAGAAAAAGCATTGCAAAACCTGAAATAAACGCTGAATTCTGAAGATATTTTGATATTGCAAGAAAGTTATCTCCCTTGATTGTGATTCATTTTCTGAGTTCTCTCCCTTGATGTGACTTTTATTGCCTGGCAAAATTGTGCAGTTCGATTGTATCTTGACATCTTTGTTTTGGGGACTTTGTAATTTCTGATATGTCAGAAGATAGAAAGAAGATCACAAGAGTCTTTTATATTCAAACCTCCACTCCCACTTTTAGAGAGCTTTACAGAGAATATAATCTTAGAAATGCTTGTAGTTTCATAATTTTATTCAGAGCCAGGTCGAATGGTATAACTTGTTATTCATATGGTTTACCACCTGATTAACTTTTGAGCATAGATAGTTTGACATTATTCCTTGTGTATTTATCCACAGCCTCTTTAGTTACATTCAGTTGTTCCTGTTGTCTTTCAGCTCTCCATACAAATTCAGCTGAGAGACCTTCCTATTGACCTGATGCAGAAAACTATCAAATCTAACAGGTAAACTAACGATAATAACATGTCAATAAAGGTCACCAGTCAAGAAGATATCATATGGTTTTAGATGGAGACTAATGCTTGACTAAATGATCGTCAGTATGAACTCGTTACATATGTGTTTCTTATGAAGTGTAGTTAATTTAGAGAATTTCCTAGACACAGGATTATTTGAATGCCCAGGTATGCATGTTGCCTGTTGTCATTTGTTTAATGCTTATCATCTCTGTATCAGATTTGACCTGACAGAGATCCCCTCATGTATCAGTTTTTGAGGTGTATTTACTTTGATCCCCCTTGTATATCTATTATCATGTTTGAAAGGAGGTAACTCTGTCATGTCTATGCTATACATTTCTTGTCTTGGCCAGGTTGTTCACGTTTAACGAGTACTCAGTATACAAGACGCTGTGTTACTGGCTGTTCTTACAGATGAACTCTGACCTCCAGCTCATGCCCTCACATAGTACTGTACTCACCTTCTACAACAGGTATGGCTAATAATCACCCTCCCCACCCCCACCCATCCACCCCAACCTCGGAATATTGTCTGTGTCCCACCGACAAGGAAGCTAAAACTTACCACACTATATCTTTGGGTCAGGCTTTACCATGACAGGTGACACAAGATAGTGACATGGATGATGTCACAGCCTTATTTCCAAAATGCATTTTTCATCTTCTGATTTTACAGAGTTTTTTTTCATTTTTTTTTCATGGAATCCTCTTATAAATTGGAGAATAATTATCTGATGTGAAATGAAATAATTTTGGGCATTGGAGACAAAAGGGGAAATTTGAATTTACCCAGAAACCACTGGACTTGAAGGGCAGATAATATGCAGATAGGCTCAAAATAATCCCAATATTTATTTTTCTTCATTCTAGAACACAAGAGGAAAGTGCCCTTGCCCCGGGTCATGTAGGGTTGACAACCAGTCCATGATATTAAACGATATTGAAGAAACTTTAACTAAAATTTAGCAAATTCATCTGTGCACAATTTAGAGACCAGTATCAGGCTCTGGATGTCTTCAAACTGGGACAGGAGAAATCTAGTCTCTGTGAGTGATATCTGACAATATACTTAATTTGAACAATGATATGATGACCATTCCTGTTAAATAGCCCAGTGAATGGTGTCGCATAGGAAAGAGCATGGATTTGGGGAAAAACCTTTGAAATGTATAACATGTGCTACTACTGTATGTGTGATACATGTTGTTTAATCCCTCCATGCTTAGTGATTTCAGTTTTGTATGTATTTTTTTATCCAGTTTGCCTAAGTCATGCTCACTGCTGGAGAGAGAGGAGGGACAAATTTACGAACCACTGTTTGCTTCCTTAAGATTGCATGGAATTACTGACAGTAAGTATATTTTTTTTATGCTCGATTACTACTTTGCAACTTTGTTGGCATCAATACATGTATATGCTAATAGTACATTCTGTCCAGACTGTAACAATCTCAAGTCTCTTAGCATATATTATCTCTGGTTGTCTTTTTGATACACTAACTGAATTCATATAATATACTTGAGGTCTTAAGATGGGATACACCATTGGCATTGCTTGTTAAATTTTGTGGTAAAGTCATTATGAATGTTAAAGATCTTGATCTCTGTCGTATTCAGGAAGACCTACACAATAGTAACATTATAGTAATCAATTTGTTGATTGGTTATTATCACTGTTATTTCAGCCAATCACCTGCGAGATATGCAGTTGATGAATGTAGTTCCCCAGTCATGGATTATAGAAGTTCTCTCTCAACACTACCAGGCTGTGAGTGCTTCCTCCACATTCATATATACATCCCATCCAGCACAAAAAATACTCAAGTACAGGCACATTATTTGGTGCTGAACCAACCATTTGGAAATGTGGAGTCTTAAATTTAAATGGTAACATTGCTGTAATATACTGATTCGTGAGAAAAAAGAAAGAAATTTAAAATCGTCTTTCCAGTTCCCAACATGATTCAGCACGTTTTCATCCAAACTACAATACAATGTCAACATGAAAAGGCTGTATGGACAGATTTCTGATATTCAGTTCTAATAGTTGAACTGGTATTTGCCTTATTCATATATGTTAACTGTTTATAACAACTGGTGTTATCACTCTATTTCAGCTCCAGGGTGGGGGAGATATGACAGCATTTAAAAACTTCCCTGCAGCTTCAATCAGACAAGGATTTGTGGTAGATGAGGTAAATACAACTCCTGATGTGTCCAGTGATGACTAAATATTCTGAAACACCATATTTTACATCGTACATATAATGGGTTATTCTGTTCTTGGTCCACTTTAGGTTCAAAAAAGATGATTTATTGAATTTCTCGCACTTGTACCAGTGCCCTAGTTATTCTCACCGTAGATCAGCTTGATTGATTGTTGGTGTGTACTATTGTTGAGAGGACTCCTGATTTGATGTGTGAAGGTGGAAATTAGTGTACTCCAGCGCTTATCCATCATAATTCATGAGCTTTGAATAACCTGGAATATGTCAAGCTTTTCAGGGATTGAGATTTGGTCTATTTCCACATATTCGTCCTTTGTCTCTGCCATGAGTGTTCTACATACACATCCATAATTAAATAGTATTACATGTACATATAAGTTGGCTTTGAAAATTTTATTACGACTTGACCAAGATTGGCCTTGGTCAGTATATATCCATACATTGTTATCCACTTATTACCACAATATATCCAATTTCAACATGCGTTTTGTGGATTATTATTTCTCCAGGAGCCTCACTACCATTCTGAAATCTTGTCTGTCCATGGCTTCCACTTTGAGCTGAAGGCTGTCAAACAATCACAGAAAGGAAGCTACTCCTTCTTCATGCAGGTAAGTCTCAAAGACATCTGACAATGAACGTCTTTCGTAACCTACCCAACCTGAGTGTTTTCTGCTAAAGATTTTTTCAGGTTCACCATGGAGAACTTTAACAGGTCATATGAAATTTGTATGATTTTAGTCCTGTTTGTCATAATTTTATGCTTAAAGTAGAAAATAAAAACATTCGCATAATTCACTTTTAAAGACTTGCAACTTGGTATTTCTACAGCGCCTACGACCCAATGACCCCATCCTGTCATTCCGTCAGTGCGAGAGACACACCTTCTCCATGCGTCCTGACCGCACAGTGAATTACTGTATACGAGTGCAGCACATGAAAAATGGCAAATGCTCCACGTACAACACAGGCATGTTATCACAGAAATTTGGCCTCGGTGACAAGATCAGTAGGAGTGAGGTGAGTTGAGAGATTGATAGAAATACAAATTTACCATATTCAACACTTCCTCTGAAGTACTTCTCTACAATGGATGTCTCTCTTGGAATGATTGTTATGCAGTAACAGACAGATAAAACGACTTTGAATCAACCAATGATACAAACATGATTGGGATGGCTGTTGACTTACCCCAGATTTATACAATGAGATTGTCCTCATTTGCTTTCCGAGACTCAGATTAACGAATGATCTATGTTGGATTGAGAGAAGCCTGCTCAATTTATGGCTTTATGGATGCAAAGAGTTGGCCTCGAATTAGATTGCCAACATCTAACACTAACATGAACCATAATTCTTGAGTTGAATATCCTGAAATTATGCAGCTAAAACTTTTCTAACATATTGTATTGGTATTGTACAATCAGTCTTAGGTGCAGGGTACTCCGGCTTCCTCCACCGACCAAACTGACTGTCATCATATGAGTGAAACAACCTTGAGTGTGGCATTAAGCCAAAATCCCCCCTCCCCCCTCCCCCACCTCAGTCTTAGGTGAATGGCCTGATAATTAACAACTCTGTGGGGCTCCCAAGATTGACCTGGGGTGTTGTTGTCCACACCCCGGGTCATGGTAAGAATAGGCCTTAGCTCCTCAGACCGCTTGTCATAAGAGGTGACTAACTGGGGCACCCATGGGATTCCTGGGTGTGAAAAGGAATAGGACTCAAACGTCGTTACATTATATTCACTCACTCACCACACCGTTATCATATGATCAATACACCACCCCAACCCACTCCCCATCACCCCTGCCATAAAAGTTTTGGGTTGAAATCTGGTAAGCCTACCTCATCACATTTAAACAATAAATATATTCAAGGAAAACAAGTAAAATGGATCACCTGGTTATTCTTAAATGGGAAACTAAAATGCATTTTATGTGGTTGAATTATTTGAGTATTTACATTTGCCAAGTAGCCGACATCAATGTGATATAATATTATTAATTTCTTTTTTCTTTAAGGTGATAACATTGGAAAAGTTGGAGACTCCAATCCACGTCACATTTGCAGTCTTGTTTCCATCCTCCTAAAGACAAGTTCGCTCCTACATTCTTTCCCCTCTTAACCTAATAACTTTCGTTTCACAGAATAATCGCACTGTTAATCCAAAATCTCTGATAATTCTAATTCACTGTTTATCAAGGATGTGAAATATCTGTTTATCTCTTTCAACATGTTTATATAAAATTGGATCATGAGAGGTAAATCCAAATAATAATATCTCCATAATGGAGGTGTCTTATCAATTAGTGTGATGATAGTTATGTGTACTTTTCTGTTTTTGAATAGTTTTATTGAACATAACATCTAGAATTCCCTTGGCTGAATTCACATTTAAGAATCTCTTCCAAAGTGCCTCATATTTGGAGAAGCACTTGTAAATGATACGGGTGACAGTATATTTTCATAGATTTAACCATGATTATGCAATTTTGTTTATCGAGCATGTTTGTGATTGTGAATTACCCATTTGTGAGTTTAATTAATTTTCTAACAGCAATACACGTCTGTCTATGTATGTATATTTGTGGGGTAAATTGAGCAATACTGATATTGCTAGTCTTATTTACACATTATTGTGGTGTAGTGATATAAGGTATTTTCGTCTAATATTTTATATATTGTGTCCTGTCATACAGATTACTACACAGGATTGATCAGGGTCTGTCTGTGTCTTCTAGGTTGGAATTTTCTAATAATTCAATCATTCTTATCAATATTTAGGTTTTCATCTTCTTAGAAACTTCCATTTTGTCTCATTTCTTTGACTTGCTACTGCAATAAATTTGACCCCCTCCCCCAATATTCATATGTGAGAATATCACTTCCTATTATTGAGTTAAAGTAGAAGTCTCAATGTAATTTATCTTAAGACATATTCACTGTATAAATGCTCCGTGAAATAAGGTCTTTCACAGAAATAATCCATTTGATGATAATTTAAGATGTGTTTACTTTTGAAGAGTGGCTGTAGGGACTGTGTGCCATAATATTTGTACATAAAAATGAGGCTCTGGCCAATGACATTCTGTTCTTTTACATGTAACATAACAGAGACAACGTCATTGGCAGTGTCACATGGTCTTCGCCACAATGCGAACGCTATTTCACTTAACTTGAACGTCATTCTCCCTCAACTGTACAGACATAATTTGACCTCAACTCTGACATATCTAATAGCAGCGCCTTATATACAATTGATGAGTCCAATATAAAAATTCCTGTGAAACATGTCAACTCACTAAGAAAATATCACGGCCATTTAGAGTTAAACACACCTCAGCATAACATACTATTTGAATTATCTTTCCAAATGTGCTTGATAACTCACAGAAGACTGTTAAACAAATGACTTCACAAGAATGATTTGAATTTCACTTGAAAAATGTGAACATTTGTATTAAATATGGAAATATTTTGTTAAACGATAGATGTGAACAGATTAGGATGAAAAAGAACATTTGTCCTTAAAGACATGACTGAAGACACTACAAAATGAATTACACGTCAAAATGATTTGTTTTGTGATTAGTATTATTGTAATGAAACATGTCAGTGAAGACCGACAGTATTAATTTGTGAATGAAATATGTTATAATATGGAAATATTGACAATATATAGAAATTTTGTTCTGAATACCAGTCATTTCTACATGGAGTTTTATACTTGTTTTTACTGTCTTTCACATTTACATATATATCTTTGGTGTGAATGAAATGATATCTCAAGATATCATTTATATATTTTTCTAAATTGTTTATGGCAATAATTCTCTGGAATTCTAAATATTATACCCTATTTGCTGTGATACATTCAAAGTGTGCCAAACAATCAAATTCTGTTGTTGAACTGAACTGTTCAAAGTTGTACAATTTTGTATGGATGAACAATAAATATTTTTTATATTTATCAAAGTGGCTTCTGATCTTATGTTTTGAGGGATAAGACTCCATAACCACCTGCCATTATTGGTCATGGATATTTTGCGGTTTAATTCTCATCTCGTTCATCTGCCTGGATGGCCATCCGCCATTGCCACATTTGTGATGTGTAGGCCTATAATGCTGATCAACCAGGGGTCTGTAACACTGTGTTATTGTATTCGGTATAATCTTCCTCGCTTGACACTTAGCAGGAAGAGGATAGATCAAGGATTGGTAGGCCCGGTGTCGGGGAGAATGTGACTGGGTTTTTGTGATGTGACTGAAAACTTGTTAAATTAATAAAGCGGCATTAAAATCCCACTGACTCACTCAGTCACTCTTGTATTTGGTATCTCCATAATTTAATTAATTACATGAACAGGCAAATGTCTTAAACTATCGAGAAAGAGACATTTAATCTGAGCGATACAGGTTTTGAAAACCTAGAATGTCGAAAACTAAAATGACTGGATTGGCTGAAGTTGTGGAAATGAAGGGGGAGGAATATTTTTAATTTTTTTTTTGTCTCCGGTGCACAATATCTGGAAGTTTGTATCAGATAGCATAGTATATCCTGCCTTCCATGCAGATTGATGGGATTTATTGGATTGTTTGACGATTGACATTGAGGGGAGGTAACGCGTTAAAGACTTTTAGTGTGGCTTCGGAGTAATCTCCCTTGGAGATGTGCAAGGGATAGGTGTCGTTGTTGTCCCGGAAGTAACATCTGCCGCGAAAACATTCTATCACAGGTTTATTAGAAAAGTGTGATTTCCACATTATTTCCACAACAGAGACTTTAAAGTCAGTCAGAAATCAACAGCGTTTTCGTGAAGTACAGAGATGCCCAAACGAAAGGTATATTTTGCGAGGATTTGACCTATGAGTATAAATTATGTATGATTGTTGTTGTTGCTGCTGATCTGATAATGCAACTCCGTGTACCAGTATGTCACATAGGGATTTGCACAATTCTGGAACAGTTGCAACTGCCTGCGTTGGTTGTTCTCTTGATCTCTCCCCTATGTTTATAACATAGAGCGGGTTTTTCAACTTCTGATAACTGGTGTAATGATAATAATGATAAAATATTTCTACTGTTCGAAGAAAGGACCAATAAGTTTACATTTATGATAATTTTGGCAACTTGAGCCGTAGCCTTTCCCACGTAAAAGATAAATTTTTCGATTTTAAAAAATCTTTTCAGCTCACCTCACAAATAAGTCCAACACGAATCATGTGCTCAGGTAGATTGGCTGTATCTTGATTGAAATCAGAGTACAACAATTTGAAATTTTTGAATCTTTGTCTTTGTAACTGCCTAAAACAGCACATATCAACATGCCGGAAAGATTGAAATGCCAGCTCAACTTCGTGCAGATTCTGCTCTCGTTGTACTCTCGTTGCATCGACACCTACAGGGATGAAGAAAGATAATTTTGTTGAGGGACCATCTCCATTTTACACGAACAATGAAATTTCCATCATCAATTCATTGCCAGTTTCTGACATTTCTACACTTTATCTTCAGTTATTTATCACAAGTCGTTAATTGCACTGTGAATAAATGAATTAAATGAGTCATTTTCGGACTCTTATGCTAATCTACTCTGATATATTATCAATTCCGGATTTCCATTTTTATTCTGTAATGATTCAAATAACCATAGCATAGCCAAAGTATTAAACCAGAGATATGAAAACGGTGCAGTTCCGGAGATTCGTTATTGCCATTGAGATTGTAACCCGGAATTAATACCGTCCACAGACCACACTTCTTTTTCACTCTCTATCTTTTTCACACATTTCATTGTTATGTGCTAAGCTGGAATTACTACCATAAAATCTGTGGTATTCCATTCAGTCGTCATGCATTATTCTTACAGTTCACACATTTACATTGTATTATTCACTTGACACTACTCGCAGAGTTTCCTTTGTTTCTACGTATATATTCCATGTATTGAAACCTTAGTTTTGAAGGGCCCTCAAAGTACAAAACAAATCCACTTTAGGTTGCTGAGCAAGTGGGGTAGATATATATTGAGAAAGCAATTTTATACTGAGATTTCCAGCGCACATCTTTAAGTTACATTGAAAGCCAACAGTGACTGACAGATCGGAGACAAAGACCTCGGAGACAAACCAGGAGCTGATAGACCAAGGGCATGCATCTGATGGGCAAAAACGCCTCCATTTGGGGGTAAACATGGTAAATGCAAGAATATACCGGGAAAAGTAAAGTGTAAGTTGTATCAAGGGTCAGTATCCGCCTTCATCCTTCACACGAAGGGAAAATTAAATACGCTATAGGTATATGTGCTATAATATACCGCCTTTGGCTTAGTCAATTTTGGGGAATATGGAACTTTTTGAATAATTAGACTGCGTGAACCTGAGCGTTTTCAATGTTATTACTACTTCTCTAATAAAATTTAGTTCCGATATATTGCCGAATCCCTCTAAATATGAGACTTACTTACTTTACTTTATTTCCATACATGAATACATATAGAAACATAGAAATATGTACACATATATCAATGATTGTTAAAAACAGTCAGACAGACAGTACCGGGTAGGCTATCATTTTGGAGGGATAGGCCTATTTGACTTCCAAATAATTTGCCTGCGAGAACCTCACATAACAGTTTGGATATAACAAACTGGAAATTCTATCTTTCGTTTGCAGACGATATACTATAGGCCCATTTTGATTTTGTCAGCCTGGTATTTGGTTATAAATTATTTAATCAACACCTGTCGTGGGCGTTCATTGTTTGTAATGTGCGCCAAAATGATATGCTCCCTTAACATGCTAATTCGAACGATCTCGCGAGATATCCGCGAATCTGTTCAAAGCTGAAAATATGGCGGGGCAACGAGAGGCAAGCAACTAGAAGGCAGTAAATAACGGAAAGTAAGTTATTTTGAAGGGATCTTTCAATCTACAGCTATTCATACAATAACTTCAATGTTTCAATATTCACCTTCCCATCTTGGCTGATCCATAGTGGGGTGATTTTGATTACAAATCTAGCTCACACATCGACTGCCCTCGCTGGCTAACTTATATCTGACAACGCTGGCAGTAAATTTGGCGCCTACTAAACCCCAGAAACGCCCGGACTGGTCCAGACCACTTCGTGTTTTGAGAGTATTGTTTCTTTGATTAGAACTTCCGGAAGTATACACGGGATTACCTACCGCTATTTCAGTATGCTCAAAGGGGATGCGCAGGTAGGGTGTGTTCAAGGCTACTTGAGGTCGAAAATTAGTCTGAATATCAAATCCATCATAGTTCTGGCTGAGAACCTGTGATCGCTGAATAATTTGTAGACGGACTTCTAATTTTGTTGAGCAACACGATTAATTCATTATATCAACAGATTCACAGAAATCAGTTTATTTTATCAGATTATACATGTATTGTGCACCATTATTCAATTCGATATCGTTACTACTATGTACCGAGTAGGAGATTTTACCAACCATTATAAGATTTATTCATCATATCAGTCACATGATGTAATGGTCTAACTCTTATGTATTTATGATTGCCATTGTACATGTACCAACTGGTATGTGTTGTATTTTATGTGGGCCACACCATAAATGTACTAATCATCAGCCCAACAAACTGCCTAGTGCTACTATTTGTATCAGCCTAATGTTTCTAAAAATGTAAAATTCGTATACCATCTAGAAATTTGGTTCACATTTGACTTAAACATCCAAAAATTTGATTTAGACTTAATTAAAACACAAAGTTACTTTGTTGATCTCCTAAACAGGAGTATTCCTAAAAACCATTTCAACTGGAAATGCAAAACCGAATTTCTGGACTGGCCTCGCTTATAGCGTTACTGTAACAATATACTAGTAATGTATAGATTACCAACAAGCACTTACCAACGTACACGAACACTGTAACTGTTATACTATTCATTAGACTTTGGGATTTTCATTTATGATATTGAGGGCCTTTCAATATTTTTCAATAGTAATTATTTGTCTTAGATAATGTGGTCACTCGACAATTACAGAGGAATGTTGTCATTCCTTTCATGGAATATTGATGGTCTAAAAGATAAACTTAAGACCCCAGATGTCCAAAAACTTTTAGGATCACATGACATAATATGTCTTCAGGAAACTCATAGTTCCGAAAATAATATCGAGAATTGTAATGTCACAACGGAATTGAAAGGTTACCGGCAAAAAGTCCAACACAGTGTGAAAACCTCTAAGCAATTGTGTGGCAGGGGATCTGGCGGGTTGCTTGCTCTGTACAAGAATGAATACCACCCATATATAGTAGAAATGCCCACAAACAACACCTCTACCCTATGGATTCAACTTCCAGGCAATATTTTTGGCTGGAAAAGTGACCTTTATGTGTGCACTTTCTATATTCCCCCTATTGACTCGCCTTACTACACAGTATAGCATGCTGGAAAACGAGATTGCATGTTTTAGTTCCAAAGGAATGGTATTTCTTATGGGTGATACAAATGCAAGAACTGTTATAAACAATGTCTTACTGGATGATTATATAGTTCAAGATAGTGACAAGTTTATACCATTGCCAAACGATTATATTTTAGATTCTATCAACCGTCAAAGATATTGCCAGGATAATAACTGTAATCATTTTAAGCACGATGGCAAGGCAATAATTGAATTATGTATCTCATCAGGAATACGTATACTAAATGGTCGAACTCCAGGAGATTATCTTGGAAAACTCACCTGTTTCACAAATCAAGGATGTAGTGCTGTTGATTACATGTATGTCCTTGCTCATGAAAGTGCAATCCATAAGGTGGTTAGTCTAAATGTTAAAGGTGAACTGAAAAGCTTTCCAATGTTCTGTTAAAATGTCATAAAACAAGAACTTCTATAGTTGTTAGAATTATGTGTGGTAATAGTTCTGTGGGTTATTGTTTTATTTTGGGTATATGAGAAGTCAAAACTTATACCGAGAGCCAGAACTTTTAAAAACGTCATCGCTTGCCTCCCGTTGTTTTTGGAACGTCCTGACGTTATAGTGGCCCTCGTTCATTCATCCGACGTAGCATGACGTCACATTTGAATAAAACTTGAATGAAGGGGACCACTATGACGTCATAACGTTCTACAAACCAAGAGAGACAAGCGATGCAAGTTTTCAAGACGGATTTATAACAGGATAACTTAAATATTGTTATTAGTACAATTTTGCGAACTATATTTGCCCCAAAAACGTATAAAAGTTATGTCACATTAGACAAGATCTATATAAGCAACAATTTAGATAAAATTAAAAGCTTTGCAGTTCACCTTTAAGGAAATTACTCAACAATCAGTTCATTGTCCAATATCAACTTTATTCAAATGCAATAAAAGTAATATTCTGAACCACATAAACAATATTAACTTGCACCCCAGACCTGTTTCCTGCAAGATAACGGAAGGTAATAGTATGTTATATAGAGAGGAATTACTGTCTGTTGAATCGCAAAATAATATACAATGCTTTATGTCATGTGATATAACTGCAACCAAAGAAAGTATTAACAACATAGTAGAATCATTCAATCATATACTAGTGTCTGCAGCAACTAAAATTTCACTGCCAATACCCAAAATGAATAAGTCCAGGAAAAACAATAGAAAAATCACCAGGGAAAATTGTGAAGATATTAAATATCTTCAAAAACAATTTAAAGATATAGCGAAACAGCTGTCTAAATTTCCCCATAATCGTGATATAAGAACAAAGCTCATGTCGACAAAGAAAAAAAGAAAAAGGAAAAGGAAACAGCATGAAAAGGTGGTGAAAGATGAAATTTATGACAAACTTGAAACTTTACAGGGTGATAACCCAAAAGAATACTGGAAAATAATTAACAATTTGATCGAAAGAAATAAGGAGGAACTAGATCTACCACCAGAATTTCATGAAAAACTTTTCAGTCATTTCCAAGAACTAAATTCACAACCATCGACATATACAGATAAAGGATCACACGATCTACTTAATGAACTTAAAATTAGAGAAAATGATCAACAATCCAATTCCATCCTGGATTGTCATATAAAAACTAAAGAAATCACAAATGCACTGAAAACCCTTAAAACAGGAAAATCCTGTGGTCTTGATTGCGTATCTAATGAAATGTTAAAATACGGCCAAGACATTATATTGTCTCCCCTTGCAAAACTTTTTAACAATGTATACAACAGTGGGATAATCCCGGATTCTTGGACTGAAGGATATATTAAACCATTACATAAGAAGGGAGATAAATTAGAACCACAGAACTATAGAGGCATTACAATTTCTAGTTGCCTAGGCAAACTGTTTTCTAGTATACTTAACAACAGGCTTAACAAATATATTGATGACAATAATCTCCTCTCGGATAACCAATCTGGATTTAGGAATAGTAGACGTACGGCAGACAACCATTTCATTCTTAAAACCATAATAAACAAATATCTTGAAAAAGAAACTTTACCTAGGTTTTATTGACTTTCAAAAGGCTTTCGACTCGGTTTGGAGAGATGGTCTCCTCCTTAAAATACTCAGACTTGGTATTGGTGGGAAATTTTATAACATTACTAAATCCATGTACAATCAAAGTAACATAGCCTTGCAGATAAATAATGACCTCTCAGACTCCCTTACATCAGATAATGGTGTAAAACAAGGGGATAACCTCAGTCCAACTATGTTCAACCTCTTTGTAGATGATATGGCATTCCCCCCAGATGTATGCACACCGATAACATTGGAAAATGAACAACTGTCACATCTTTTATGGGCAGATGATCTGATGATAATCTCAGAAACTCCTGAGGGTCTTCAAAACTGCCTAAATATTTTACATGATTATTGTAATAAATGGCATTTGACGGTCAACCCCAGTAAATCAAACTGTATGGTAATCCAAAAAAGGAAAACAAAAATAAATACAACATTTTATTTTGACTCCACAGAAATACCTCGTACAGAAATCTATACATACATAGGGTGTACCCTCAATACAAATGGAAACTTTTCACAGGCCAAAACCGATCTGGAGAAAAAGGCATTAAAAGCCCTATATAAACTACATAGGACATTCTCCGGTCTCAACCCGCCACCCGATTTATACAACAAACTATTTGACGCACTAATTAAACCAATTCTTTTGTATAACTCTGAAATCTGGGGTACAGAACTAATAAATAAACTGCAAAAGAATGATCTGAACAAGTTCTATACAATCACAGACTCCAAACCTTTTGAAAAAGTTCATACTAAATTTTGTAAATTAAATCTTCAGGTAAGTAAAAATACTGTGAACATTGCATGTAAACGAGAACTTGGGCGATTCCCACTTATAACAGATATCCACACAAACATACTTAACTATACGATACATCTTGAAAATAGTTTGGATCGAACTATTCTTCAAGATGCAATCACGTGCAGTAAATCACTAAAAACTGATGGAAATTGGATGGCATAGCTATGTCTCTCTAATAAAAGAAAAACACAATATTATCAACAATGACGAACACCTAACTCATCATTCCAAATCCAAACACGTATCAAAAAAAGTAAAAGATAAACTAAAAGATAAATATATCGAATACTACATTAACAAACTAGAAGAATCAGAGAAGCTTCTTCATTATAAATATATTAAACAATCCTATTCGATTGCTGGCTATCTACAATATATAAAAAACCAGAATTTTAGACAATCTTTAACAAAACTCAGAATATGCGCCCACAGACTTGAAATAGAAACGGGGAGGTACAGAAAAATAGATCGGGACAAAAGATGGTGCAAATGTTGTGATGGTATATTAAATAAAACTGTGGAAGATGAATACCACTTCCTTTGTCAGTGTCCTAGCGGTAAAAAACTGCGAGATATATTATACAAGTTAATCGACAACACTTGTCATTTCTTCAGACATCTAACAGATCAAAAAAAATTCTATTTTTTGATCAACCCACCTAACCATCTGTCAGTTTATTTACGAAATGTTACAACAGAGAACATCGCAGCTAGCCGGCACCCCTGCCACACAGACTTGAGCATGAATATTAAACTATTGCACCCTCGTCGATTGGGGTGCGACTCCACACATCACTCTTCTTGGCAATGTGTCCAGATGGATGTGCGGAGTTGGACCCGAATTTATGTTCGAGGTAGTGGTGGCCCAATATAGTGGACTTTAGGGCAGCATTCATTTGTTTGTCACTTTAGCCGACCCCATATCTTGGATACAGGCTAAGCCTATCCCAACTAACTATTCTGTATTGTTAGAGCTGTATGAAGTACGTATGTGCATGTTTGCCTGGAGATTGTGATAATCTTGTTTGTACATGGCATTGTTTTTAACAACCATTGACATATGTATATATTTTTTTTTTATGTTTCTATATGTATTCATGTATGGAAATAAAGTAAAGTAAAGTAAAGAGTCCATGACATTATCCCCCAGGGACATTTTCCCCCGTGACATTTTCCCCAGCGACATTTTCCCCCACGACATTTTCCCTAGGCGACATTTTCCCCCAGCGACATTTTCCCCACCCTAATATTACGTGCTGTAATAATTACGATCTGCCAACAATCGCAGTCGCGGTCATTTCCTCACCTTCAATTTTTTTTTACGTTTGCACGTAGGAGAGTTCTAGGAATTCAAGGGAGATTACTTTTTAGTTAAACATCGGCAGACGTGCCTTCTTTTCAGGCAAAATAAATAAGAATAGATTATCAATATCACGCTCTTATGTTCTGTTTTCTGGCTGTTATTTATTTCTTGGCACGGTGTTATGTAGCCCTACCGACCGCAATATCGTCAATTTTCCTCAATACTTTTTTCTGTGATAATATAAAATTGTTACCGCTTTCACGCAGCGGGAATTTTTGATCACTTTCCATTCATTGGCATATAATCTTCTTGATTATAAAGAAGTCCGTAAATAACTTCAAACTTCTTTGAAGCATTGTTTATATTATACTCTTAGTGAAGCTGACTGAGTGATTAATCCGTAATCCTATGGTAAGTCATCTAGCCTACCATTGTTTCACTCGCCCAATTGTCTTCATCTTACTGCTCCTGCTCATTGATTAATCCGTAATCCCATGATAAGTGTTCCAGAACTATTGTTTCATTTGCCCAATTGTCTTCATCCTTCAACTAAAAAGTAATCTCCCTTGAATTCCTAGAACTCTCCTACGTGCAAATGTAAAAAAAAATTCAAGGTGAGGAAATGACCGCGACTGCGATTGTTGGCAGATCGTAATTATTACAGCACGTAATATTAGGGTGGGGAAAATGTCGCTGGGGGGAAATGTTGCCTGGGGAAAATGTCGCTGGGGAAAATGTCGCGGGGGAAAATGTCGCTGGGGGATAATGTCGGTACCCTGTTCTGGCTATGATGGCCTGACAGTTCAAGTTGATTCAATTCAGGCATCTGAAGACGATTGAAACTGACAAGAGAGTGACGTATGCGTATGGCAGTTGGTAAACTGGTGGGCAGATGCACGTGACCAATCAAATTTTGTCAACTCGAAATTCACAAGCTGTCCATCAACAAGATCTGTGCAGTGAAATGTGTCTTGTGGAAGTTGTTTATATTTAATCCGACTCAGAGCTTGTATTCAAAGCTTGTGTGGGTGGGTGCGTGTACGCGGGTGTCGACACTAAAAGTTAATAATTTCACAACCTATCTTCCAGATATTTAGTCCCAGGATTTGATACTCAGGAATATGTCATTATATCGATTAAAAATATATTCTTGGTTAAAGTCATAGGGAAGCGCTCAAAATGACGAACCGCAGATGAAGCGACCAGCCAGGTGTTGGTGCACCACCCGCTGCCATCGAGGCTAGACAGCATTGTCCAGGGATTAACTTGAACTATGGTGGAACTATTCCGACTTGCCCATTCAGCAACGTTCCCGAATTTTGAAACATGCCTATTTGATTTTCAATGGGTGACATAGGGCAAAACACACATTTTCTCACATTTAGAAAAAACGCATCCATGATAGAATTCCCGAATGCTGTGATGATATGCCAAAGAATAAGTACTGCCACCTGTTCGTACAAAAAAAAATTGCTAAGAGGAATGCCTGATCACAGTTTTCTTGAAATAAGTGTGCAAAGTTTTCAGATTTGTAAATCTTTTTTCCTAATGTTCCCATATTTCGCAATTTCCCGAAGTGATGTAGCACCACTGAGTTGCTCAATCTAAAAAGCATGGACTTTTTCTTTATACTCAAACATGACAACTTTCAACAATTGAATGACCTCAAACAGTTCTAAACATGTCAAATATACTCCCTCTAGACAAAGTATCTGACTCATTCTCCCATTCTTCCCCTTTCTCCTTTTCTGAGTTTAGCCATGTTCTGGTCTACAGTGTAGTTTAAGGATTTTTATCAATATTTTTTTCTTCTCTGGAATATGTCAGAAGTCAGTATTTAACTAAGAATTTTCTTCCTAGTTCCCTGTGGGCAGATTTAAGCCTTTTTCATTTTGGCAGCTTCATTTATCTCCCAGTCAGATGCATATTTGTGAAATGAAAGCGAGGCGGCCAATCTGTGACGTCACAGACGCGATAGCTCGCTAATGACCGGTAGTAATTTAGTATGGATTACATACTGGGAGAGAGTTAATCAGCTGCGACAAATCCAATTATCGCCTTTATCTGAACTGTGATTTTGTGGGCCCGATTTTGTGGAATTCTTCACAATTCGACTCGAGAATACTACGGTAATTTGGCGGGTTTTTGTGGATAAAAACACAGCATGTGCATCCACATTTTGAAAATCACCAAAAACTTGGTTTTCCAAAAATGTGGACACATACACTATAATGGCGATGTATCCACATTTTATTAAGTGACTGCTATACTTGACAATTCATCGATATAAAAGCCGTATGATTATGAAAAGTTCTCGCGACTTCGGATTCCTCGAGACGAAGCTAAAAAACTAACTCCAACGAGTTTTCGGCGTCGATCTGTTGACAGTAAAACAGCAGGAGGTACTTACGATCTATTAGACTGAACTACTCGAAACTTATCATTCAAATAATCGTATTGTTCGACTAAGTTTATGAGTGGAAGTTGAGATAGATGGAAATGAGATGCTATTATTTCGCAGAGCTTGTTGTTGCTTTTGTCAGCCATGTTGGAGACTTGTAGAGTCCAATTTTCTGATTGGTTGAATAATAGCTGGATGGGGCTATTACGCAGATTTCAGCGAATCAAACTTTTCCTTACTCTTCACCTGCAGTTGATGTAAAATTTGGACTTCCGATTTGTTTCTTGGGACATATAGTATCTCTTTCCCATCAATACGAGGAGAAAAAACAACTATGTACTCTTAAAATCTCTAAATTATAATTAACCGAGTTCAGAAGAATTCATGCCACACATGCAAATATTTCTGATTTCGATTTAGCCCTGGAAAGTCGGGCGAGAATTTGAACAAAAAATGTTGTGACGGCACTTCACCCGGTCAAAATATTCAACCTAAACATTTCTCAAATTTAGGTTTTAAAAGTTAGAATCGAGTATTTAGTTCTATAGAGGTATTTATATTGCTAATAAGATGTGGATACATCACTTATATAGAAGGTGTATCCACATTTTTGAAAAAAATAGCTGATTTTACGTCTCGCGAAAATGTAGATACACTTCCTATATAGGCGATGTATCCACAAAAACCCGTCAAATTACCGTTATGCCATTATTTCAATCATTGTCTAAATATTTATTCATTCTATGCATAGGGGGCCTATATATAACGTCCGGCATAGCCATAGATAATAAATAACACACCAGTATGATGTGTTTACAAGTCGACTTTGTTCCGTGTGTGACGGTTCGTCTGCTTCAGATTCGCTGTCCCTCTGTTCTACCTCATTTCGGTCGTTTGGTACGGGTTCAAATTGATACGTCAGAACGTCAAGATGTCCATTTATGTCTTCTGTATATAGATCATCATCACTGGCATATTCCTCCATGGTTTCGAATCGTTTTTCCATTAATTATACAGCGATATACGCGATGGAGTAATCGCAAATCCACAGCTTAATATATAGCTCAGACAGCTGCCTACAGGAGACGATCGCTTGTCTGACGTCACACGGTCACGTGACGCCTAAGCTCATTAACGGGTTAAGTGGAGGAAATTGAGCTACAGGTCTTTAATTAAAAAGGCTTAAATACGCCAAGAAAAAGAGGACAAGAAAAAAAAAATTAAAAAATTTCTTAGTTAAGTACTAACTCTTCTGACACATATTCCAGAGAAAAAAAAATATTGATAAAAATCCTTTAAGGGTGTAGCTTAGGTTCAATTGAATCCTTAACTATGTATTTTGTAGTCACGAGTTCCACAACTTGAGGAATCCTCTGAAGAGACCGACATTTCCCAAGGCGTGGAGAGTGAAGATGATGTTTCATCACGGAGCAGCCTACGGAACAGGGTCACCAGGAGGTCATCAGGTATGCAACTGAGTTATCTCCCATGGCAAAAATGTCAATATTTAGCAAAAGCTGGAAGCGATTATTCACAATCACTCACCTGATAAAAAATGTGTTAGGCGATCAGAAGGGAGTGATGACCAGTACATCTAGCTTTTGCTTACCGGTACTAAATATTCAACATAAACATTTCAATTGAGTGACCGCTCACTCTTCTGAAAAAGAATTCTGGCAGTCTCTCAATGATATTTGACAAATCCCAGAAACGTCCAAAAACTCTTATTTGATGAATGAGCACTCCCATCAATTTAGATTATATCTTTTGGGGTGTCTTGAAGAAATATGTCGTCTTAGGAAATATCTTTGGGTTACCACAACTTATAAGGTTATCATAGTTATGAATATGTTGTATTTTACAATTATATCAGTACAAATCAAATATGATGCAGGGTATGAAATAGACAAACAAATTCTAGTTGCCCATCGGCAAGTAAGGGCAACCAACACATCCAAATGCATTGCAATTTGGACAGAATTTGGTTGCCCAAAGGAAATTTAGGTTGCTATTTCGCACCCTGTGATGTATTGTTTTGAATATATCTATGATGCACTCGGCAAAACTGCTTGATGATATTTCTCTCTCATGTTAAGTTGTCTTCGATACATCGTAGGTGTGACCAAATCTCCACCCAAACGGAAAAAGACGTCTCGCTTGATGAGTGAATCGAGTTCAGGTAGTGAGACTGATGCCAGTGGTCCCAGTACCAGTGTGAGGACCAAGCCCAAGGAGGCTCGGCGGGCCCCGACTAAAGGCAATGACCCCCCGACCCCGATACACACGGACAGACGAGGGGACAGTGACGACAGTCAAGATGAGAACAAATGTCCACTACCAGACTGTGATTCTAAAGGTTCGAGAGTTTTCTAGTTTTGTTCATTCCCAAAGTTTTCTTATTTTAATAGTTTTCGAATCATTCCAAAATTCAGTAATTACGTATAACAGTTTATTTATTTCAATAATTTGTATTTTTTCAAAAGTTCATCAATTTTGATACTGTTCAATGGTCAGTACTTCAAACAACTGTTTTCGAAGTTCATTAATTTGAACATTTTCAAAAATTGAGAGATTTGATTAATGTCTAAGAATGAAGTTTTTTAATTATACATTTTTCCAGCAATTCAGTAATTTAATTAGTTTCGAAGTTCGCTAAATTGAAGTTCAATTGTATCATTTTTAAAGCACAGTTGTTTGATTGCTTTAAATGATCAGTAATTCGAATACCTGTTTGAATGGCTTTAAAGCTCAGTAATTTGAATACATGTATATTGATTTCTCAGGTCATTTGACGGGGAAGTATGAGACACATCGTACTATATCAGCATGCCCAGTCTATCATAATACCACTGCTGAGGATTGTAAGGTGAGTCATCAAGTTCACAATATGGATTGAGAGGTGGTGCTGTATGCACATGAATGTGGTCAAGGGGAGGTAACTGTATGGATTGTGATAAGGGGTAGATAACTGATTGTGATACAGGATAGGTTATTGCAATGAAAGCATATTGATTAAATTTGTCTGATATACAGATACATAAGCATACCCCCCACACACACAAATATTACTACGGAGGAGTTCATGACTACTGTGAATCTATAATCCCCTGCAAATGCAGAAGAACATACTGCTTTGCACACCTCCAGCTGTCCATGCATACTTCTGTCCTAACTTCGTTTATCAGGATAACAATATAAAATATTCACCATACACCAATAATATTCACTGGATAACCTGAACAGATTTTCAGGTTGTAAACAATTGGAATTATAGGAAGTATTTTTTTTTTATGATCTTTTTGTAAATTTAAAAAAAAACTTTGTTATCTGTATTTCTTGTTAATTTCAGGTGGTTTGTCTCAAAATAGTGTAGAGATATTTAATGAACATGTTTTTCGCTTGCTCCAATTTTAGAAAAAATATGACTTGAGAGAGAAGCGGGCGAGTGAAAGACAGACGATTCTCGTTAGCCTGCATGATAGGAGAGGCTTGAGAAGACAGGTTTGATTAAAATTACTACTTAAGTTACATTTGCAATTCATTGTATTTTATAGCACAGAAGTTCACATTTCTTGGTGAAAAAAGGTATTCTCCATGCAGTGTAATTCACTTTCAGTTTAATGGGTTGCTGTACAATAGGTATGGAGCCCAGGTAATTTGTAATGTCTTTGCCTTCGATTTATGACAAGAATTTGAGGTCATTTGATAGGCAAAATAACCAAATTGCCAGACGATTCAGTCTGAGGGAGAATTTCTGACAAGGATTATTAACCTAAGTGGGAATCTTAGGTCGAATGTTATTGCATTGACTGGATATTAATACTATCGGGATTGATTAATATTGTGAATGAATGTCACTGAATGTTAATAAATGATTGATGTTGTGAGTTACATGTACTGGTGGACCCTTAGATTGATTTATCTGGTGCTTGAAAACATAGAATTTTGTGATAATTTTTGTTTTGAGAAATATTTTGAGTGATTAATATTAAGCTTATGTATCTCATTTTTGAATGAAAATAACCATTCTGGGGATTACTATTATTTGCCGCAAACTTTGTATCGGAACGAAAAATATTTATATTACAGATGCAAGATTTGAGACAGGTACATATAGTCAACAACTTGCTTTGTTCAGATACTTTTCAAATTTCATTTCCTGTTTCATTCAATTTTTCATCTTCTCTCAGTTCACTTTACAGGTTCTTGTTTTTTTCTTTTTCACGCACTTTTGAATTCATCCAGTTGCTCAGTGTACCATTAGTTGATGCTTGATGATATAAGAAAGATTTAATTTGTAACAGTTATATAAAGCATTTGTAGAGTGATCAGATATATTCAAGTGATCAAATCAGCGAGATGTTTTTCCGCACCTTCATCAACTGCAAGGCATCATTGACCACCCAATTTCTATAACCAATTATAATACCGAAGTATCCCAACATACCACTGATTTCATCCCTCAGTGATCTCGCACACTCACAGGCCTGAAAATAAGACACCGGACATTAACCTGTCACCCCCCATCTGGAAATATGGCCCGTACCATGCCTTGTAACCCATGATATCTGTATATGAAGAGGGGATATCTCATTCTGATTTGCAGGGGATTCATAAGAAAAATCAGGTGCTTATTCAGTGCTGTGCTCACAGTCTGGTTAGTTTTGGGTAGTACTTGTCACAGTTGTCCTATGCTTAATATATAGGAGAAATGTTGTGAACTGGCTAAATATAAACTGGCAGAAAGTTGGATAAATGTGTTTCAAATAATTATCCTATTGAAGATAGAAATCAATTTTTGAGAGGAAAAATATTTAAGCCATCAGTCAGAATCGAACGCATGATCCCTCCAATCCATGGAGGATTTCTCTTACCATCTGAGCTATGACCGCCCATAGGTAATACTCTTAGTGAATCATGATCCCTCCAATCCATGGAGGATTTCTCTTGCCATCTGAGCTATGACCGCCCATAGGTAATACTCTTAGTGAATCGGCCCAATCAAGGCCAGTCCTTTCTCTCTGTGTTGCAATGTGTGCAACTGGCTTCATACATGTAATATAAATCTGACAATTTGGCATGGAGTTTAGCCCCCATGAAGCAATTTGTATATATGGAAATAATTTCTGAGAAAAAGAATAATGTAGCTGTCAGCGGGAATTGAACCCACGACCTCTCCAATCCATTTTTAGCAATGTCCATGGCAGATTGTGTACTTCCCATATTGTCCAAAGCAACTCAGACAGTGAGTGTATGGGATCACTGAGGTGTGAAATCTGTGGATATCTGGCTCTCGCCAGTATACAACGATGCTTTCCTGCATTGAAACAGGTGGATGATTTAACCTGATGTTCAAGGAAGCAGAATCAAGAAAATTGCCAGTTTTCCATTACCCATAGGTACCCGCCCCTCCCCCTCCCCTCCCCTCCCTTCCCCGTCATGATATAGCTGAAAAAATGTTGAAAGCGACGTTAAACCCTATTCACTCACTCACTCACCCATTACTCATGGACAAAGAGTGCAAACATTTTACAAAATTTGTTGTTTAAGAAATTTGGCTCATTTCTTGAAGATTGATTTGCCCCAAAATGCCCCATAACATGACATTTTATCTGTGAATGGTATTATCTGTTTCAGAACCCCAATGAGGAGCAAAAGGCCAAGAATAACAAGGTAAAACAAGCGAGGAAACATCCGCCGGAGATGACGGACCACCTCCATACAGAACACCAGGCACACAGAGAGAAGCATGGATCTGCACGGGAACCATTGCTCAGGGGACTGGCTTCTACCTATGACTTAAAATTGTTCAAAGAAGCCCAGGCTAAGGCTTGTGAGAAAATGGTGAGGATTCGGTTGTGCTAAATTCATCATTTCAAAGTTGTGCATGATGTATATGAAGAAGTGTGCCAAGAAGTGCAGTTATATATTTGGTCTGTGCGAGAGGAAAAAAAAAGCATCACTCATCTTTTTTCAAAAAAGTGCCTGTGAAGCTTAAGAATAATTTTATTCATCCTAAGTCATCAGAGATATGTTCTAAATGTTTTCTCCTGTGTAAATCTATATGCGACCATTTTCAGGAGCATGAACTGACGTGTCACTATCAGCTGAGTGATCGTAAGGAGTACCGCGTGAGGAAACTGGAGATGGGCCAGTACGAGTTACAGACCTGGTACTCGTCCCCGTACCCTGACGAGTACGCCCGTCTCCCTAAGATCTACCTGTGCGAGTTCTGTCTCAAGTACATGAAGACGGCCACCATTATGAGGAGACACGTGGTGAGTTGGTCAATGGGTCAAAGGTCGCAGGAACGTCATTCAGATGCAAAGGTTGTGGATTTCAACCTTGACTGTTGCAGAAAATTGAGCTGGCAATTGACACCATGAACAACTTTAATCCCTGGATGTATTTATTTGAACCATTTGATCTCATTTGTGCTTGGCTATCCAGAGATTCATAGACTTGTGTACTTCTCAAGCAGAATGTATTGCTGTACATTGGCAAACAGACATGTATGATATGCCTGTCATTTAAGTTAATATATTTGGGGGTTTCCACGTATGTGAGGAATTGTTGGTGGTTCCCACATGGGTGAAAATGCATACAGAGAAATAAAAGGTGTTTTCACTTAAAAATCTGAGAGTTTGCATGAATACACTATTGTACAGCCCTGTTTTCTAGAATCATGACACTCAGTGACTTGCAATTATTCTGAATATACATCAAAATGTAGACTACTTTATGCCAGTGGAGAAATTTCTTCCAGATGTACGACATCGTTGAATAGCTAGGCTGATAAAAAAATTGACTACAAAAAGTTGATTGAATATTTGGAAGACATGAACTTTTTCCTTATTCATCGGGAATTCCTGTTTTTTTTTTATTGTCCCAAGACCTATTTCCAGATTTGAAATGCAATTGTAATTGGAGTAAAACTAAATTTTCCTGTATTTCTACCGCGGAGCTTGTTTTCATTTCTGAGTAATACATCCTCTAACTATTAGAAAACGAACTGTACAATGATTAATTATTTAACCTTCAATTTTCAATTAATCATTTAATTAACCTTCAGTCCAAATGTGTATGGCGACACCCACCGGGAGATGAATGTTATAGAAAAGGGACCAATTCTGTATTTGAGGTGGACGGAAAAAAGAATAAGGTAAAGACTGCACCTGTGACTTGACTGCTATGAATTGCATAATTTGGGAGATGGGTTGTTTTCTTCATGATGGGTATGTCCCTTTTTGCTAAAGCACTCGGATCACTGCTCACTTTTCAAGATGATAAGATAAGGTAACACGTGTCAGACATAGGGCATTAATGAATCATAATTAAAATCGTGCCGTTATGGTGGCATTCGGGGTCATGGCATGGTCACACCGATCTGTGGTCAAACATTAGAAAATTTATTACAGCTATAATAGTGAATCAACCATCAGATTGAAGATAAATACTTTAGAACCCTAAAGATGGGAAAAATATAATCCTTGCATTTCTGAGGAGTAGCCGTAGCACGAGCACAATAGTAAGCTTTAATGATCATGTGCTCTCCTGCGAAGGTGTTACGAGATACTGTGACAAAAACAGCTGAGAATTGGAAACAGGCCAACGTTAACGGCAGCTGAAGTGCTGGTGATATGACACCTGTATGGATGTTCCCCTCCCCTTGCTGAATTTGTCCCTCTCACCCCATAACCCTATATATTCTGAAAACCAACAAACCAATAAATAATTGAGAGGCCCGAGTAACTTGGAAGTTATGTATATAATATTTACTCTTCCTTCATATTTTTTAGGTGTACTGTCAAAATCTATGTTTACTCGCCAAGTTATTCCTAGACCACAAAACTCTCTACTTTGATGTGGAACCATTTCTGTTCTATGTTCTGACTGAAAACGACACACATGGCTGTCACATCGTGGGCTATTTCTCCAAGGTAAGTTCCTCTTTGTTAAAGGAAACAAACTTGTATGTGAGGATGCCTCTGCTGAAGGAATGCTTCTATCTGAATGAATTGACTGTATTCAGAAAATGCACCAACTGACAAAGAAATCCTTTCAGTCTCAGACTTGAACTTCCAACTCATTTTGCTAAAAACCTTTGTTTCCTGCTGCACTTACACTGTAAAATGGTATGGTAATCCCTCCAATAATCCGATCCCCTTATCAAAATTCAACCTCCCTCAATTTTGGTTACAGCATTCCAGCAGCTGTTCTAATAAATTTGATCGGTCTCTAAAATCATTGAAATAACTAAGAATAAATGGATTATCTGAATGATTTTGACCAAATTTGATCACCCCCAGATTTTATGGTGGGACATTTCACTTCCTGTGATTGAATTATTAGAGGCATTGCCATAGATAATGCATACATGATAGTCTGTAATTTTCTTCTGACTGTAAACTTGGCCTTATTTTTAGCCCACCATCACCAGATGGTGGGCTGTTCAAATCGCTTTTCGTTCGTCGTCCGTCCATAAACAATTCTTGTTATCGCGATTTCTCAGGAACTACTGCATGGATCTTTCTCAAATTTGGTACACAGGTTCCCCTTTGGGTCTAGTTGTGCAAGATACCTTTTCTGGTCCGATTCGAAAATCCAATATGGCCACAAGGCGGCCATCTTGGATTTCCCGATGAAACCTTGTTATCGTGATTTCTCAGGAAGTACTGCATGGATCTTTCTCAAATTTGGTACACTGGTTTCCCTTGGTGTCTAGTTGTGCAAGATACCTTTTCTGGTCCGATTCGAAAATCCAATATGGCCACCAGGCGGCCATCTTGGATTTCCCCAGGCGGCCATCTTGGATTTCCCCATGAAACTTTTTCATGATTTCTCAGGAAGTACTGCATGGATCTTTCTCAAATTTGGTACACAGGTTCCCCTTGGGATCTAGTTGCGCAAGATACGTTATTCGGTTCAATTCGAAAATGTAATATGCCTACCAGACGGCCATTTTGAATTTCCCCTTGAAACATTGTTATCGTGAATTCTCAGGAAATAGTTCATGGATCTTTCTGAAATTTGGTACACAGGTCCCACATGGGGCCTAGTTGTACAAGATACCTTTTTTTTGGTCCGATCCAAGTTACGCTTCAAATTAATACTGTATTCCCGAGTTGTGACATTGCATCACAAGAGTAGGTGGATCAAACGGTGGGGCATATTCTATATATTGACTATAGAGAATATCCATACCTTCACCTTCTATATCATGAAGTTCAAATGATTCCGAATTAAGATGTATTTCTTCAAATTTTAAATCAGACGGGTCGGCTACACAAAGGGACGTCACTCTTGTGACACAGCGTCACAACTTGACAACTGTAGACTACTGCGTGTTTCGATCCCACAGAGATAATCAGGATTGAGACACTTTCAAAGTTCCAACATTACTGCACAGACCGTATCCCTTCAGTATTAAAGATGTAATCAGCCTCAAAATCGATGAATTTTGAAATCTCTCCCCTGTGCGTTTTTGAGCACCTAAGTTTGCTAAAGTATCCTAGGTATTATATTTGATGATAGTGGGATCGCCATGTACAACGAATGTGAGAATATCTTGTCAGAGATATTCTAAAATGTGCCCGCCTCGATGGGTTTTCTGTTTCGCCATGGAGTATGTGTTGTACGCGAAGACGAGAATGACGTCACTGCGTGACATTTGAGTGACGTAGCGACGCTCACGAATCTGAATGCTGAACAGCTGCAGCCATGGGATAACGTCATGGCTCGTGCCTAAGTTTCGGTAAAGTCGCATAACATACGTGGGTAGAATGCACCTCACGTGTGTACGCTTGTTGATACGGCCGTGGAAAAATAAACGGCATGCCATGCCATTTATTTTTAAAGACCAATTCCTTTTATTTTCTGTTAAATAGTAGAAACAAGTTTAGTTTTTAGCCCACCATCACCAGATGGTGGGCTGTTCAAATCACTTTTCGTCCGTGGTCCGTTGCCCGTCAGTCCGTCCGTCCGTAAACAATTCTTGTTACCGCGATTTCTCAGGAAATACTGCATGGATCTTTTTAAAATTTGGTGCACAGGTTCCCCTTGGGGTCTAGTTGTGCAAGAAACCTTTTCTGGTCCGATTCGAAAATCCAATATGGCCACCAGGCAACCATCTTGGATTTCCCCATGAAACCTTGTTACCGCGATTTCTCAGGAACTACTGCATGGATCTTTTCCAAATTTGGTACACAGGTTCCCCTTGGGGTCTAGTTGTGCAAGAAACCTTTTCTGGTCCGATTCGAAAATCCAATATGGCCACCAGGCAGCCATCTTGGATTTCCCCATGAAACCTTGTTACCGCGATTTCTCGGAACTACTGCATGGATCTTTTCCAAATTTGGTACACAGGTTCCCCTTGGGGTCTAGTTGTGCAAGAAACCTTTTCTGGTCCGATTCGAAAATCCAACATGGCCACCAGGCAGCCATCTTGGATTTCCCCATGAAACCTTGTTACCGCGATTTCTCAGGAACTACTGCATGGATCTTTTTCAAATTTGGTACTCAGGTTCCCCTTGGGGTCTAGCTGTGCAAGAAACCTTTTCCGGTCCGATTCGAAAATCCAATATGGCCACCAGGCAGCCATCTTGGATTTCCCCATGAAACCTTGTTACCGCGATTTCTCAGGAACTACTGCATGGATCTTTTTCAAATTTGGTACACAGGTTCCCCTTGGGGTCTAGTTGTGCAAGAAACCTTTTCTGGTCCGATTCGAAAATCCAATATGGCCACCAGGCAGCCATCTTGGATTTCCCCATGAAACCTTGTTACCGCGATTTCTCGGGAACTACTGCATGGATCTTTTTCAAATTTGGTACACAGGTTCACCTTATGATCTAGTTGTGCAAGATACCTTTTTCGGTTCAAATTGAAAATCCAATATGGCCACCAGGCAGCCATCTTGGATTTCCCCATGAAATCTTGTTACCGCGATTTCTCAGGAACTACTGCATGGATCTTTTTCAAATTTGGTACTCAGGTTCCCCTTGGGATCTAGTTGTGCAAGAAACCTTTTCCGGTCCGATTCGAAAATCCAATATGGCCACCAGGCAGCCATCTTGGATTTCCCCATGAAACCTTGTTACCGCGATTTCTCAGGAACTACTGCATGGATCTTTTTCAAATTTGGTACACAGGTTCCCCTTGGGGTCTAGTTGTGCAAGAAACCTTTTCTGGTCCGATTCGAAAATCCAATATGGCCACCAGGCAGCCATCTTGGATTTCCCCATGAAACCTTGTTACCGCGATTTCTCAGGAACTACTGCATGGATCTTTTTCAAATTTGGCACACAGGTTCCCCTTGGGTTCTAGTTGTGCAAGAAACCTTTTCTGGTCCGATTCGAAAATCCAATATGTCCACCAGGCAGCCATCTTGGATTTCCCCATGAAACATTGTTACCGCGATTTCTCAGGAACTAATGCATGGATCTTTTTCAAATTTGATACACAGGTTCCCCTTGGGGACTAGTTGTGCAAGAAACCTTTTCTGGTCTGATTCGAAAATCCAATATGGCCACCAAGCAGCCATCTTGGATTTCCCCATGAAACCTTGTTATCGCGTTTTATCAGGAACTACTGCATGGATCTTTCTCAAATTTGGTACACAGGTGCCACATGGGGTCTAGTTGAGCAAGATACCCTTTCTCGTCTGATTTGAAAATCCAATATGGCCACGAGGCAGCCATCTTGGATTTCCCCATGAAACTTAGTTATCGCCATTTCTCAGTACTGCATGGATCTTTCTCAAATTTGGTACACAGATTCTCCTTAAGGTCTAGTTTTGCAAGATACCTTTTTCTGTCCCAATCGAAAATCCGATATGGCCAGAAGGCGGCCATCTTGGATTTCCCCATGAAACCTTGTTACCGCGATTTCTCAGGAACTACTGCATGGATCTTTTTCAAATTTGGTACTCAGGTTCCCCTTGGGGTCTAGTTGTGCAAGAAACCTTTTCCGGTCCGATTCGAAAATCCAATATGGCCACCAGGCAGCCATCTTGGATTTCCCCATGAAACCTTGTTACCGCGATTTCTCAGGAACTGCTGCATGGATCTTTCTCAAATTTGGTACACAGGTTCACCTTATGATCTAGTTGTGCAAGAAACCCTTTCTGGTCCGATTCGAAAATCCAATATGGCCACCAGGCAGCCATCTTGGATTTCCCCATGAAACCTTGTTACCGCGATTTCTCAGGAACTACTGCATGGATCTTTTTCAAATTTGGCACACAGGTTCCCCTTGGGGTCTAGTTGTGCAAGAAACCTTTTCTGGTCCGATTTTAAAATCCAATATGGCCACCAGGCAGCCATCTTTGATTTCCCCATGAAATCTTGTTACCGCGATTTCTCAGGAACTACTGCATGGATCTTTTTCAAATTTGGTACACAGGTTCCCCTTGGGGTCTAGTTGTGCAACAAACCTTTTCTGGTTCGATTCGAAATTCCAATATGGCCACCAGGCAGCCATCTTGGATTTCCCCATGAAACCTTGTTACCGCGATTTCTCAGGAACTACTGCATGGATCTTTTTCAAATTTGGTACACAGGTTCCCCTTGGGGTCTAGTTGTGCAAGAAACCTTTTCTGGTCCGATTCGAAAATCCAATATGGCCACCAGCCAGCCATCTTGGATTTCCCCATGAAACCTTGTTACCGCGATTGCTCAGGAACTACTGCATGGATCTTTTTCAAATTTGGCACACAGGTTCCCCTTGGGGTTCTAGTTGTGCAAGAAACCTTTTCTGGCCCGATTCGAAAATCCAATATGGCCACCAGGCAGCCATCTTGGATTTCCCCATGAAACATTGTTACCGCGATTTCTCAGGAACTAATGCATGGATCTTTTTCAAATTTGATACACAGGTTTCACTTGGGGACTAGTTGTGTAAGAAACCTTTTCTGGTCTGATTCGAAAATCCAATATGGCCACCAAGCAGCCATCTTGGATTTCCCCATGAAACCTTGTTATCGCGTTTTATCAGGAACTACTGCATGGATCTTTCTCAAATTTGGTACACAGGTGCCACATGGGGTCTAGTTGAGCAAGATATCCTTTCTCGTCCGATTTGAAAATCCAATATGGCCACCAGGCAGCCATCTTGGATTTCCCCATGAAACTTAGTTATCGCCATTTCTCAGTACTGCTTGGATCTTTCTCAAATTTGGTACACAGATTCTCCTTAAGGTCTAGTTTTGCAAGATACCTTTTTCTGTCCCAATCGAAAATCCGATATGGCCAGAAGGCGGCCATCTTGGATTTCCCCATGAAAACTTGTTATCGCGTTTTCTCAGGAACTACTCCGTGGATCTTTCTCAAAGTTGGTACACAGGTTCGCCTTGGGGTCTAGTTGTGCAGGATACCTTTCCTGGTCTGTTTCGAAAATCCAATATGGCCAGCAGGCGGCCATCTTGTTTTCCCCCCATGAAACTTTATCACGATTTCTCAGGAACTACTGCATTGATCTTTCTCAATTTGATACACAGGTTCCCCTTGGGGTCTAGTTGTGCAGGATACCTTTTTCAGTCCGAATCGGAAATCCAATATGGCCACAAGGCGGCCACCTTTGATTTCCCCATGAAACCTTGTTATCGTGATTTCTCAGAAACTACTGCATGGATCTTTCTCAAAGTTGGTACACAGGTTCCCCTTGGGGTCTAGTCGTGCAAGATGCCTTTTCTGGTCCGATTCGAAAATCCAATATGGCCACCAGGCAGCCATCTTGGATTTCCCCAAGAAACTTTATCGTCATTTCTCAGGGAGTACTGCATGGATCTTTCTCAAATTTGGTACACAGGTTCACCTTATGATCTAGTTGTGCAAGATACCTTTTTCGGTTCAAATTGAAAATCCAATATGGCCACCAGGCAGCCATCTTGGATTTCCCCATGAAATCTTGTTACCGCGATTTCTCAGGAACTACTGCATGGATCTTTTTCAAATTTGGTACTCAGGTTCCCCTTGGGATCTAGTTGTGCAAGAAACCTTTTCCGGTCCGATTCGAAAATCCAATATGGCCACCAGGCAGCCATCTTGGATTTCCCCATGAAACCTTGTTACCGCGATTTCTCCGGAACTACTGCATGGATCTTTTCTAAATTTGGTACACAGGTTCCCCTTGGGGTCTAGTTGTGCAAGAAACCTTTTCTGGTCCGATTCGAAAATCCAATATGGCCACAAGGCAGCCATCTTGGATTTTCCCCATGAAACCTTGTTATCGCGATTTCTCAGGAACTACTGCATGGATCTTTCTCAAATTTGGTACACAGGTTCCCCTTGGGGTCTAGTTGTGCAAGAAACCTTTTTTGGTCCGATTCGAAAATCCAATATGGCCACCAGGCAGCCATCTTGGATTTCCCCATGAAACCTTGTTATCGCGATTTCTCAGGAACTACTGCATGGATCTTTCTCAAATTTGGTACACAGGTTCCCCTTGGGGTCTAGTTGTGCAAGAAACCTTTTCTGGTCCGATTCGAAAATCCAATATGGCCACCAAGGCAGCCATCTTGGATTTCCCCATGAAACCTTGTTATCGCGATTTCTCAGGAACTACTGCATGGATCTTTCTCAAATTTGGTACACAGGTGCCACATGGGGTCTAGTTGAGCAAGATACCCTTTTCTCGTCTGATTTGAAAATCCAATATGGCCACCAGGCAGCCATCTTCGATTCCCCCCATGAAACCTTGTTATCGCGATTTCTGAGAAACTACTGCATGGATCTTTCTCAAAATTTGGTACACAGGTTCCCCTGGGGGTCTAGTTGTGCAAGATACCATTTTTGGTCCAATTCGAAAATCCAATATGGCCACCAGCCAGCCATCTTGGATTTCCCTATGAAACCTTGTTATCGCGATTTCAGGAACTACTGCATTGATCTTTCTGGAATTTGGTACACAGGTTCCCTTTGGATCTAGTTGTGCAAGATACCTTTTCTGTTCCGATTCGAAAATCCAATATGGCCACCAGGCAGCCATCTTGATTTCCCCATGAACCTTGTTACCGCGATTTCTCAGGAACTACTGCATGGATCTTTTCAAATTTGGGTACACAGGTTCCCCTTGGGGTCTAGTTGTGCAAGAAACCTTTTCTGGTCCGATTCGAAAATCCAATATGGCCACCAGGCAGCCATCTTGGATTTCCCCATGAAACCTTGTTACCGCGACATTTCTCAGGAACTACTGCATGGATCTTTTTCAAATTTGGCACACAGGTTCCCCTTGGGGTCTAGTTGTGCAAGAAACCTTTTCTGGTCCGATTCGAAAATCCAATATGGCCACCAGGCAGCCATCTTGGATTTCCCCAAGAAATCTTGTTACCGCGATTTCTCAGGAACTACTGCATGGATCTTTTTCAAATTTGGTACTCAGGTTCCCCTTGGGATCTAGTTGTGCAAGAAACCTTTTCCGGTCCGATTCGAAAATCCAATATGGCCACCAGGCAGCCATCTTGGATTTCCCCATGAAACCTTGTTACCGCGATTTCTCAGGCACTACTGCATGGATCTTTTTCAAATTTGGTACACAGGTTCCCCTTGGGGTCTAGTTGTGCAAGAAACCTTTTCTGGTCCGATTCGAAAATCCAATATGGCCACCAGCCAGCCATCTTGGATTTCCCCATGAAACCTTGTTACCGCGATTGCTCAGGAACTACTGCATGGATCTTTTTCAAATTTGGCACACAGGTTCCCCTTGGGGTTCTAGTTGTGCAAGAAACCTTTTCTGGTCCGATTCGAAAATCCAATATGGCCACCAGGCAGCCATCTTGGATTTCCCCATGAAACATTGTTACCGCGATTTCTCCGGAACTACTGCATGGATCTTTTCTAAATTTGGTACACAGGTTCCCCTTGGGGTCTAGTTGTGCAAGAAACCTTTTCTGGTCCGATTTGAAAATCCAATATGGCCACCAATCAGCCATCTTGGATTTCCCCATGAAACCGTGTTACCGCGATTTCTCAGGAACTACTGCATGGATCTTTTTCAAATTTGGTACACAGGTTCCCCTTGGGGTCTAGTTGTGCAAGATACCTTTTCTGGTCCGATTCGAAAATCCAATATGGCCACCAGGCAGCCATCTTGGATTTCCCCATGAAACTCGGTTATCGTCATTTCTCAGTACTGCATGGATCTTTCTCAAATTTGGTACACAGATTCTCCTTAGGGTCTAGTTTTGCAAGATAACCTTTTTCGGTCCGAATCGAAAATCCAATATGGCCACAAGGCGGCCATCTTAGATTTCCACATGAAACCTTGTTATCGCGATTTCTCAGGAACTACTGCATGGATCTTTCTAAAATTTGGTACACAAGTTCGCCTTGGTGACTAGTTGTGCAAGATACCTTTTTGCTGGTCTGATTCGAAAATCCAATATGGCCACCAGGTGACCATGTTGTATTTCCCCCATGAAACTTTATTACGATTTCTCAGGAACTACTATATTGATCTTTCTCAATTTTGATACACAGGTTCGCCTTGGGGTCTAGTTCTGCAAGATATCTTTTCTGGTCCGATTCGAAAAACCAATATGGCCACCAGGCTGCCAGGCAGCCATCTTGGATTTCCCCATGAAACTTTATCGTCATTTCTCAGGAAGTACTGCATGGATCTTTCTCAAATTTGGTACACAGGTTCCCCTTGGGGTCTAGTTGTGCAAGATGCCTTTTCTGGTCCGATTCGAAAATCCAATATGGCCACCAGGCAGCCATCTTGGATTTCCCCAAGAAACTTTGTTATCGTCATTTCTCAGGAAGTACTGCATGGATCTTTCTCAAATTTGGTACACAGGTTCACCTTATGATCTGGTTGTGCAAGGTACCTTTTTCGGTTCAAATTGAAAATCCAATATGGCCACCAGGCGGCCATTTCGGATTTCACAATGAAACTTTGTTATCGTGATTTCTCAAGAAATACTGCATGGATCTTCCTCAAATTTGGTACACGGATTCCCCTTGTGGCCCAGTTGTGCAAGATACCTTTTTTGGTCCGATTCGAAAATCCAATATGGCTGCCAGGTGGCCATCTTGAATTTCCCCTTGAAACACTGTTATCTTGAATTCTCAGGAAATATTTCATGGATCTTTCTGAAATTTGTTACACAGGTCCCACATGGGGCCTAGTTGTGCAAGATACCTTTTTCGGTCCAATTCGAAAATCCAATTAATACGGTATTCCCGAGTTGTGACGTTGCATCACAAGAGTCGGTGGATCAAACGGTGGGGCATATTCTATATATTGACTATAGAGTATATCCATATCTTCACCTTCCATATCAAGGAGTTAAAATAATTCGGAATTAAAATGTATTTCTTCAAATTTTAAATCAGTTTTCTTTAGTCCATGCAGTTGCAAGTGAACTGCCCCACCCTTTCGTCTCCCGGCGGGTCATCTACATGAAGGGACGTCACTCTTGTGACACAATGTCACAACTCGACAACTGTAAACTACTGCATGTTTCGATCCAAGGGAAATAATCAAGATTCAGACAGTTTCAGATTCGAACTTTCAACATTACTGCGCGGACCGGATCCCTTCAGTATTAAGTATTGTACCATCTTACTATTTTCGAGCATGGTATCTTAAAAGAGATATCTCAAACTAGTCCAGTAAACAGAACAGAATTAGCATTCGTTCCAAATTATAAAATCTTAAGTATGACAAAGTGTCAAAGAGATTTTTCTTCGCTTCCAGTACCCAATGATGACACGTGCAAAAAAATAACTAAAATAAAAATACTACAAAACGAAGACGAAGGATCCTCCGTACATGTACATTCACTTTCAGACTAACTTTGCTCATTTCTCTTGTACTATAACAACCGACATAAGTTCAGTTTCTAGAAATCTTGAAACTCCTGAAACTTAGAAAGATTATATCTTGGTGTTTTCCAGTGTCCCTTTTTCGATCTTTTTCGCTCAGATTCGTAATTCTGTAAACAAAATTACAACTCAATCGTCTTAGTAACAATGGACAAAAAGATCCTCTTGTCATTAGCTTACAATTATCGGACAATGGTGGGCGCCAAGATCCTTCAGGATCTCTCGTTTTGTGGTCAAATGTGTTTTAAATTGTACCTGCCGAAACATATGTCACTTTCGCGGAATTTGAGAGACATCGATTGAAGCCTTGATTTGAGGCTGATTACATCTTTAAGTTTTGTACCATCTTACTATTTTCGAGCATGGTATCTCAAACTAGCCCAGTAAACAAAACAGAATTAGCATTCGTTCCTAATTATAAAAGCTTAAGTATGTTTCATAGCTCATGCGAAAGTGTCACAGAGATTTGTCTTCGCTTCCAGTACCCAATGATGACACGTGCGAAAAAAAAATATTACAAAACGAAGATAAGGGATCCTCTGGACATTCACTTTCAGACTAAGTTTGTTCATTTCACTTGTACTATAACAATCGACATCAAGTACAGTTTCTGGAAATCTTGAAACTCCTGAAACTTAGAAAGATAATATCTTGGTGTTTTCCAGTGTCCCAGTTTTTCGATCTTTTTCGCTCAAATTCGAAATTCTGCAAACAAAATTACAAATCATTCGTTTGTTCTTAGTAACAATGGACAAAAAGATCCTCTTGTCATTAGCTTACAAATATCGGACAATGGTGGGCGCCAAGATCCTTCAGGATCTCTCGTCTATTCTAAGAGGCAAAAAAAAAGTGTTTCTGATGAGGTGTGTGCTGTTATGAACCATGTACATCTACACTTTTTGGAAAAATTTGTTAGCAAAGTTATCTCTCTTAATCAAGGCAAGTCTTACCAACCTTGAATTTCTCTGTAATATGATGCCAAGTGTTTGAATAGGCTGTTAGCTGTTGAAATAATGGAGGAAATGTTTCAGTTTTGGGAAATGGCAGAATATTATTAACAAGAAAATTCATACCACAGATGTTGTATGAGAAAGAGCGACATACCCTCAAAGGCAGCTGCGTTACTTCAGTCATACATGTATCAAATCTTGACAGAATCAGGAATTCATAGACGTCCATTCTTACTACCGTTAAACGGTAGTAAGAAAATGTCAAAAACTGAATACAGACAGTAAAAAACTCAAAAGTGTACGTTTTGGGCAAGAAATACTCAATATTTTTGACGAAAACTCAATCCTCGAAATGGTGCAAATTATTTCAATGATGTGAAATCCATCGCCGATCCTTCGACAATCTGGCTTCGAATGTTTGGGGATTTTCAGTTCTAGAAATAATTGCCAAAGTTTTGCCAATAACACGCTTGATACAGAAAGCGGAAGTAAACTCAGGTGTGAGACATGCGCAGATCACGATGACGACGATATAACGACAGGGTCTCGACTACAGTCATAGGGCGCACACAGTCTGCGACACGTGCTTTACAACAGAAGATTGGCTAACACCAAATCAAGCGCTCCCATTGGTCGCTGATTGACAGGAAATCTGTACAACCTGTGAAGAGCAACTCTGCAGCCCAACATGAACTTGAGCAAGAGACTACATAGACACGACAAACTCCACGTGCTTTCTGTTCCAGTTGGCGGGACGACGGGAATACGAGAACAAATTTACCATGTGGTTTTCTTCGCTGATAGTAGTGCGATACACTTTGAAATAAAACTACCGACTGTGTTGTAAAGTTAAAATTTGAAAAGAAAACTTTTCATTGACTTACATGACAGAAGGAGCTTATGCGGAGTCCAGTTTTCGTTTTTATACTTTCGTAATTTGTGAATCTCCAAAGACTGACCTGTCAGTATTCACCATCACACAAACTATATTCAGATTATGGTCGAAATATTGCTAAATGCCTGGACCAAAATGATTTAATAATAAAAAATACACTGTTTTATTATAATTATAAAACTTTTTTAATCGTTGTAAGGACGAAAACAGGAATCTTGAATAAAGTGGCGACAGAGTCCATTTAACCCAGGTTCTGGCGGTTGCTTACATTGATGACATCCAGCATTTTGTTAAATTCTGCGTAACCTTTTCACGTAACCTTTGGGTAACGCAGTCAAGTTTGGCATAACCTAACCAATAGGTTACGCACCTGCAGTACCCGTAACCTTTTTGGGGGTTACGCAATGATCTCTAATGTCATGGCCTGTACCATTGGACTAGATTCTTTTCCATCACACAATGTTTTTAATTTATGTCCAAATTTAATGTCTTCATTATATTTCTCAAGTTAAACATTAACCAACAGAAAACTTCTTAAAATTTTATTTCAGTATTTCATTATAAATATTTATGATACGTAAGAACTAAATAAAACACGTTACCAGCTTCACCTGAATGCGTTAACGTTTAATTATATTTGGATTTTACAGTGAAATGTATCAGAGGTGAAGTGTGCCAGACCTGTTGACAGTTTGTGGGTTTATGTGGTGTTTGACTTCAGTATTACAGAAATTATTTGTTAATATCTTAATTGGTAGGGTGGTAAAAATATCCAAAAACTCAATATCAGCAGGGGTTTTTCTAGACACTTTTTTCATCGTGGTAACCACGATGAAAAACAATTACAAATTGAGTTTTTGCAAAATTTTGTAAATTGAGTTTTATTGCCGAAAATTGAGTTTTCTAAAATTTTGAGAATTTACGCGCCGAAGGCGCGCGAAAAATTGAGTTTCTACGAAATAAATTGAGTTTCTGAGTAATCTAAACTGAGTTTCGTCGTCTGTTATCCCGTCCCCCTCCCCCAAAACCCCCGCGAGAAAGAAAAAAAAAACGTGTGACCAGCCACGCCACTCGAGTCGAGATAAGCACTCAGGATTTGTAACTGATGTGCAGACAGATAACTTGTGTACCTTTATTATTCAATCGTATAGCTCCGATAAGGACGTCTGGTCTTGAACTGTTCTCATTTCAGTCGTATAGGTCCGATAAAGACATTGTCCTGAACGTTTCTCATTTCAAAGCAAATTGTTCGGCCACGTTTTCGACGATCGAACTAGTCCGCCATTTTGATATTTCAAAGTTACGTCCCCTCTTTTAGTCCACTCGGGAACCACTGCTGTCATACTGCTGTGGCTTATGAGTCTGGTTTCCGAGACACGCTGTCCGTCAATCTCCGGAACCAAGACAACGGGCAAGCATTTTCTCTCTCATTTAACATTTCACTTGGATGCGTGTGACGTTGAAAGACGTTTCCCCAGAAACAAGAAACGAACAAAACAGACATTCCCCAAAATACAGCTGATGTACCATTTGGGAATAAATACACAAAGTGAGCAATGCAGATTGGTGTAAAAACAAAAGAGCCACACTCTCTCCTGCGCAACTGGGGATCTACATGCGGGGGCATATGCTATAACATACAAAAATATACGTTTTTATGAATAATTTTATTTCTGCCCGATGGAAATTTCTGAAACCCCAGTATGTTTTGTAAACAAGTCCCACACCACATACTACAAAATAGGGTGCATATTGAGTTTAATTTGCAATTTTTGGCCATTTATCTGCATTTACCAAGCAGCATTGGATTTTTTTCGTGAAATCCACAAAACTTCACAACCACCATTGTTTTATTTTTTACGTCTCTTATTAACATTTTTATTGCCATTTATTTCTTCATTTCTTTCCTGTCACTTACAAATACCCAGACACTTACAATACTCAACCACCAACTTTGTCAAGGATTGGTTAACTCATGGAAATGGACAAGGGACAATTTTTATTTCTTGACTATAAGTATAGATTTTTAAACTAAAGTAAGCTATTTGTAGGGAAAATATTTTCACCTTTGACCTATCACAATCCAGAGCTAAAGTACTCTCCCCCACCCCCAAAATAATCGACCAAATAGAACTTCCCGAGATAACTTGGATTTTAAAACTCTCTTGTTTTATTCGCGCTCATTTTTTAATTAAATGAAGCTATCTCTGAGGGAAGTATTTCTACTTAACATCTTTAGCCAAAATATAATCGGCCAATCACAGTTGGATAGCAAACAAACTTGTATGCAGCTATGTATGACACGCAACTTTGCTTGATGAGCTTCATAACATTACTGACATGTTCATTCACGATGAAAAATTGTCGCGAATTTATTTATTGTAAGTGTCCTACTAAAAAGATAAAAAAATTGAGTTTCCAGACTGCATGCGATGAAAAACCCGAAAAAATTGAGTTTTGTTGTTTATTTTGCGCGCCATAGGCGTGCCGAAAAATTGAGTTTTTCATCTTTTTGAAATTGAGTTATATAAAGGAAAAGTGTCTAAAATAACCCCTGATCAGCTTGTGGATGGGCCGTAAAATTTGGAAAAACTCAATTTGAGCATAAAAAACCCTAAATATTTGGACTTCTATGAATCCTTGAGAACATGAACTTATCTGGTGAATTTTAGCCGGATGCAAATGGAATGCCTTGTCATCAAAATTATGCTCCAGTTCAGCTCGATTGTGTTCAAGCCAAGAATTATAAGCCTAATTCATGACTAAGAAATAAAATTAGTGCTTACAAAGTAGTCAGTGAGTGAATGAAATAGCGTTGAAAAATTAAATCAACATGTTTTGATGGTTTTCATTTCTCCCTCTCTTGCATCTTTTTTAAAATGCATTGTTGATCAAAGTCAATATCAGCATGCCTAAATCCCTCTGTGTGCCAATAATCACCATGAGCAAAGGGAAGTAACTTTGCAGTGCTATAGGCCTACCCAGAATGAAACCTAACATAGGTCACCAATTCACTCCATGTTGACTTCATCATGGGAATTAGCTCTACGTTAGTGGTAGGGCTACAGCTAACATGCTTAGGCCCTGCCCAGTAACCGATCTTAGTTTGTAGTCGTCTCTTGATCTCTTCCTTCATACTGGTGTATAAGTCGAAACACCAGCTTCAGAGCACAAACCGAATCCAAAATGGCTATCTTCTCTTGTCCTCTCACTCCGTGGCCAGGCTCTTCCATCATTCTGTCGCCTTACCCTCATAGAGCTATCCTGAACCATTAGAATCATACGTGAGGCTGGATTATGTGAGTTTTCCCTGAATTACCCTGGATGTGAACTTCTTCATGGCACAATTTGACGTGAAATGTTCAGACATATTTAATGTTATTTTTAATGATAATGTTTGTTAATGACCAACATGCCCGGTGAGTAGACAGTTGCTGTGATTTGTCGGGTGGGAGTGATTCCAGATCATCAAACAGCAGGTGTGTTGAGTGTTATAGATCAACTTTATGGCTGTCATAGGTCCTCTTCATTACAAGTTCTCTCACAGTCTATTATCTGGAATTAATAATCGCTCTTTTGAAAAAGTTGCATCACTGTACTAATTTATTTCAGGATCGTTGACTAGGTTTTATTCCCCATTTTCAGGAGAAGAGCTCTATCCTGAATTACAATGTGTCCTGTATATTAACACTTCCCCAGAATATGAGGCAGGGCTATGGCAAGATGCTCATTGACTTCAGTAAGTACACATGGAATACCGCTGGCTGGCTGTGAGTAGTACCCCCAGATCTGGTATTTTATTCAACACCAAACTGAACAGAATATCAATTAAATAATGGATAAAAATATAACTTGAAGGTGAACTACAAATGTTTCTGAAAACAGTCCCAACGGTTTGTGTTGTTTTTGTCCATAACTTTTAAGGAGGATGTGATGGATTAGAACATGTTGAAAATTAAATATGCAAGAAAAACTTTATGATCTGGATTAAAATTCGAAAGGGATTTTTGTTCTTGCCTTTGGGTTATGAAGTTGGTTGTACTTTAGTGCTGCTGTGACTTGTGTGCTACACATTATCTTGAGTATTATGTAAACTTACAAATGGGCCACAGTTACACTTTAACCATATTAAATTAGTGTAAACTTTCCAACATCATTATTGTACTTGCCTGGCAGATCACGGCTATTTGTGATTTTGCTTTTTTTGTTGACAGGCTACTTGTTGAGTAGAATGGAGACTAAGATCGGCTCCCCAGAGCGCCCCCTATCAGATCTGGGCTTACTCAGTTACCGTAGTTACTGGAAGGAAGTCTTGTTAGGTTACCTTCAGAAGTACAAAGGAAATGAAATCTCAATTAAAGGTATGTCCATAGATGATTATTGTAGCACATACAATTTAGCTTATATAATATGAATAGCTCAGTCAGTCTGGTGAAAAAGGGCAAATGTTTTCGTCACCAAAAGGCAAATGGTTTTGAAAACAAACATGGCAGGCAACCAGGTAAATTCTTTTGGGATTATATCTTGAGAACAAGAGCAAAACATTTTCCTTCTCAAGACTGCTTCGTTCTATTTTTCTAACAGATCTTTGGTTGTTCCACAGCAAGCAGCAAGTTTATTTCTACTCATTCACTTTGAATTGCCTTACATTATCAAAGCACCAGTTAACTTCAAAGCAGGGTTATTGATTGGCTGACCTATTTAGCGTTTTCCCCATACCTCCTTATTGGGGGAGCGCCCCAGCTACAGGGATTTCATCAGCCTACATACATGTATTTGTCGTGTGCTGCTTTGATAGATTCATAGATAAAATGTAGACCTCAAATTATGAATAAATATGGTGGTCTAATATACCAAGGGCGATTGGGGGGAATGAGTAAAAATGGACGTGTTGTATAAAGATGTTTTCTACTGTGAAATCTGTGACTACCGTCACCTGAATAAACCATCCAAAATCTAAATACCGGCATTATTCATGGCCACAATACTTAAAGTTAAAGTATTATGAATGTTGATAAATGAGAACCCTGTCAAAATTGACCCAATGATCTGGTTCCAAGCATGGTCGGTTTACACAGGTTTTACTGTAGATAAATTTGCTTCAGTAGAACTATGAAATGTATAATGCAACAACAATCGGGGTTCATACACCTACTGGAAAGTCCTCAAAACTCCTGGAATATAATTGCTAAACTGGAAAGTCCTTGAAAAATGCTTAGATTTAAAGTTAAACTCCTGGAAGAACTACACTTTCATCTTCTGTGAGAAGCAGTGATCTGATGCCACGCATTACTGTGTCAAAATTTGTTCCTGAACTTCGTTAATTTGCTCATCTTTGTTGCAAGTTATTGTACTAAAGACTCCTGGAAAATTAAAATTATTGACCTGTGAAGTCCTGCAAAATTCCTAGAATTTTATTCTGCTGCAAGTGTTTGAACCCTGTATTAGAGTGCACATCTAAGGCTGAATAAAACCAATCTCTAGCTTCAAAGGCACTGCCGCATCATTTTTTAGGGCTGGGTCAAACCTTTTTATCTTGCACACCTGAAAAAAAAATTCAAATGTTTGTTAATATAAATACGTTTTTTTGCATACTTCTCTCTTAAGTGATGTTCTTGAAGTGCAATGAGTCAAAAAGTTGTTTGATGTCTTGTTATATTTGCAGGAAATAGTAACTCAAAGAACGTGTTGGTTTCATACCAATTGTACATCGTTTTGCCAGGAAAGATCAATATATTTGGTCTGTGTGAAAGAAAATAAAAGCCTCCCTCCCTTGTCATTTTTTTTTTTTTCAAAAAATAATTTCATTCAGCCTAAAAAGCAGCGAAGCAAATGCACAGCGAACACGCACTTGGGAGAAATTTACGTCCAGAGATTATTCCACATCTGAATGACCACTCTGTGGTGATTGTAAATTTTGTCAGTGTTTACAGGTCAGTGACCAGTTATAAACCACCCTTTATAACATGCCATATTTACACCTGTATTCTGTGTTGCAGATGTCAGTCAAGAGACGGCGATTAATGCTAATGACATCGTGAGTACATTACAGGCCCTGGGAATGCTCAAGTACTGGAAAGGAAAACATCTAGTCCTTAAACGACAGGTAAGGTGAACATTCCACGATAACTCCAGATGATGCCTTCATGATAAGGATTCAAATAATTCAATCACTCTGTGGAACTTCAATCACCCCCAAATTTTAGATCAAATTCGATTGACTAGGAACCTGTCACAGCTGACTGACCTTGACCTATTTTTTCCAAAGTCATATACTGTTTATTATGATATAACATGAAGAAATATAGCTAGGCTTTCTAACTTAATACTATGTATACATCTGGCGATGACTCAGAGGTGTGCTGAAGATGACTGACCTTGACCTATTTTGTCAAGGTCATATATTGTTTATTACAGGGTTTTGAGTTTTCCAGATTTATCTGGAATCCCAGATTTTGGCAAGTTTTTGGAACCATGTAAATGAAACACAAATTTGTGAACATCTACCATTTTCCAGACTTTTCATGTCAGGTCACTCCGATCTCTGTTATTATGATATAACATGAAGAAATATAGCTAGGCTTTCCAAATTAATACTATGTATACATCTGGCGATGGTCCAGATGTGGGTTGAAGATGACTGACCTTGACCTATTTTATCCAGGTCAGATTCTATTTAGTACAATATTTCATGAAGGATTATATATACATTGTGCAAATGTATACCACATATGCCTGAAGTCTATTGAATATCACTGACCTTGACCTATTGTTTAAAGGTCAATTTCTATATCTTGACCCTATCTGGCCTGGGCGATTTGGGGTGTATCGCAGCCTGGGGTGGGGGGGGCGGAAAGTGCCCCCCTATATATTTTCTCTACCACTAAGGCTAGAGCGCTGAAACTTACCACACAGTATCTTGGGTTCAAGCTCTACCGGAAAATGTAAAAAAAATCCAAGATGGCCGCCATGATGACGTCACAGTGACATAATCTTCTCGGAAGCCTTTTTGGGGTCGATTTTTCAGATTTTTCTCTCGGAAAAAATCTAATAAAATAGAGAATAATTAGTTTTGCATAAATAAAATACTTTTAAGGCCTTTTATGCAAGGAAAATGTGAAGAAATGGAGCGAAAAGATTGAAAAACACGACTTTCGCGGATACCACATGGCCGCCATTTTGAATTTACCCATGATCCTCTGCCCGGGGGTTATTGGAAATAGGCTCAAAATGACCCCAATAAGATCAGCTTAAAAGTCACCAAGTTTCAGCCTCCTTGGTTTTGTCGTTTCGGAGCAGCAGAGAAAAGTTCACTAGGGGGGGCACTTTCCCCCCCAGGCCAGGTAGGGTTAAGTCTGATCTCCGAATTTATGTTCCACACACAATTAAGTTAGAATAGACCAGAAATTCTGTTGAAGATGACTGACCTTGATCTATATTTCTAAGATCAAATTGCTTGATTTGATTAGGAGCTATATTCAAAGCTAAGAATTTGGTCATGCTCTACCAGAACCTCCGCACATAATTTCTTCTCCTCAATACATCCGTGGACAGTTTCAAAGAATGCCTGTGTGAGGACGGGTACAACAAGAGTTGTCGCCCATGCTTCACGAGTTCAACAGAAAATCTCCGTCCGCTCCAGTACAGAAAGTCAAATCTTTCGGCTGTAGATCCATTTATGCAACCCATCCGAACCAGCCAAGAAGAATAAAAGAGTGATAAAGACCTAAAGAATTATTTTGAAACGTTTGAAGAGCCAAAGCATAAGGGAAATTTATTTATTTTTGCATTTCTTCCTGCCGCCTATACTTACAACATTACGTGAGCTAAAGTAACTCGTGGTGCGCATTGCACGATGGGAAGGAAACTTGGCCGATTTCCAAACTGTCCAACGATGTATTAAGATCTTGGCAAAAGCTGACCTGGCTCAACTTCCTAGGTATTTATAAAATAAGAGAACTACAGTCAACCCTGCTAGATCACATTTGTGTTAACCTACATGATGTTGTCAAAGTTCTAAAAATACATCTTATGCAATGCAGGATTGATGGGTGTAGACAATAACTGATAGCCGAGGTTTATTGGAGCTCATTGGTCTATTTTCTGATATTTTGTATTTTGACCTGTTTCAATCTGTTTTATAAAGTCTTTCAGTCTGCCATTTTTGATGGGAGTGATTGCTCCTCAGCTCCCCTAAAAGCTGATCAATGGGGAGAAAATATGTGCACCCCTTGATTTCATAGACTTCATAACTTTTGTTAGAAATTACTTGATGAAATCCTCTCATCGATCTTGCTTCAAAAACTAATCTCATGCCAAATTCTTTTCCTAGTAGACTCTTCCACATGGTATGCATGACCATAATGACAGTAGTACAGAAGCACTGTTGACGAGCTCAATTGTGCTGAATAGAACTTATTCAGAGATTTTCCTTTGCACCACCACAAATGTTTGAGAATATTCAGCTTGAAAAACAACTGCTATTGTGATATTCTTGACTACAGATATTGGTGAACTTAAGTAATTTGTTTTTCATGCAATAATCAGTGCAAATTGCTCTCCTCACAAAATGAGAGGTGCAATTTGCCACTCTCCATAAATTTTCAAAAATGATGCAAAGGTCTTTCAGCTGGGTATTTGTTCAGTGAGATACAGCAAGAGATGCAGATATTTAGTCAGTCAATCTGATAAACATACAGAACATTAGATATACTAGCTATTTATCAGATCAGTAAGGTACATGTATCTGATCATTCAGTCTGTACAGGCTCTAAATCCTATATTGTTGTACATGTATTGCTGTCAGAATGTAGCACTACCACATTGTGAAGAATCCTGTTCAATAACAACTAGACATATGTTAAAAACTTTTTTTGATGTTACCTCTCATTTCTGTACTCAACACATAGAATTGTCAATCTTGAATAGTGAATGCACTGACTCTTGTATTCTTCACTTCATTTTCAGGATTTAATCGATGAATTTCTTCAGAAGAAAGCTAAGCATCGACAAGATCACCGGGCAATTGATCCGAGCTGCCTGAAATGGACGCCTCCACTGAAAGTTTAATTGTCTACACTGGAAATAAGATTTGGAGATAGGTCACATCCCTGCTTGTCTTATATAGGTCACATCAGGACAGCTAGAAAAAAGAAGAATTTCAGGGATTCAGCTATCCAATCCATAAATTCAACAAGGGAATTTGGTCGTATGAGTTTTAAATATTAATAAAACTTGCCCTTGGTGAGATGGAAAAGTCAAATGAGCAATCTGAACTGCATTTTATGATATTTAACGTTGATGAGATGTTAAAACATGAATATATATTTGCAAAGTGTGTTTGTCATTTAAATTGGAAAAAATATTTGTAAATTGAAGGGTGTATGTTTTGTGTATGGAAGCCGCCAGAATTATTGCAGTTGAAAAGGCTGGAATTGAAATCAAACATTTTTATCCGTGGTTTTATTCTTGCATTCAGGAATAGCTGTTTTTATGAAGGTTGTTCCAGATAAGACATGGAGAGGGGCAGACAACTCTGCACTACCTATCACGCATGGAAATTGAATGTATATATATTTGCCGATCTTCGCCATATAATATATCTAGGACATTGACCCTTCGCACATAGAAATCAAAAGTCGCATGCCGTTTGGCCACGTCCACCATGTCTATTTTCTGGAACATCCCTGGGTAATAGTGCATGTACAGATATAGAAGATATTGTCCTGATTCTTGACATCTGAAGGCATGTTCATGTTTTATATTTTGTGTATATATGAGAGGTTTTAATCTTGCATTTTGTTGCAATTGGATGACATCTGCAAAACTGCTGTTGAACAGACTACGAAAAGCAATTTGGTTAAATTTTGTTCAAACACTGTTGAAATGAAAAAGAAAATATTATTATAAATATGGTTAAGTTTGTGTTGGAGATATGCAGCCACCTCAAAAGGTTTAATAGTCTTCTATCATCTACATGTTGATTACAGTAATCTTGAAGATGTGGGTGGAGAACACTTGGAATTTCGGACTCCTCGGCTCCTATCTTGGGAGAGGTGTGTGTGATGTCGGGATGGTGTCCGATACATCCACTTTGTCAGGTTTATAAACCGCACCTCTGTAAACTTGTTCCAGGAGAAACTGTCATTATTTTTACTTGGATGTATGGTGGAACCTGTCTAAACTGGCATTAGGATGGACCAATAAACCTGTGAAACTGACAATTCTCATGATCCTCATTCCCTGTTTGCTTGGCATCTCTGTAAACCGAAACCATGTCTACTCCTATGCAGTATTTTGGTACCACCATACATGCATTGTCACTTTAGACAGGTGCCACTATACAGCTTCTTGGTTGGGAGTTTTATAATGTGTTTACTGAAGTTTCAATAGCCATTTAAACTTGTTGATACCAGTGCTAACTATCAAATTGTCATTCCATCATCTGGAAAATATATGAATTCTGGAAAAAAACAGTCCATGTTCTATGGTGAAGTGGTGTGGATAATCCCACTGCATGTTGTACACTCTTAGTAAAAAGGGTACTGCTTGGAAAGATAACCTTAGTTTTACCCGTAATACCACAATTTCATAAGGGGTAGGGAAACAATGACAATATCTTTCAAGCAGCACGCGGGGTTTTTTTAAAGAGACTGTGGTACACACCTAAGTTCCCTGCCAGAGAAAACCTTGTGTTCAGGGTGGTATGGTACCATAGCAGTGACTATGTCTTCACCATACCAGTACTGTAGCGATAACAGAATGGAACGTCAGTGGTTGAGTGTGCGTTCTGGTACCAGTATAGTGAAGACATAGTAACCGTTATGGTACCATACCACTTTGGACACAATGCTTTCATGGGCGGGGAACTTAGGTGTGTAGTCACTTACATTCTGTTCTTGCAATGACTTTCGACTCGAAAGCTTCATGTGGAATAAATTTACTTTTCTCATATATTGTCTCTGGTTTTGTATGTTGTCATTCAACAATTATAATCTAACAGAGTCCTATATAGCAGGCCTCACCGTGATAGGCATGATCACTTATTTCTCACCTAGTATGAACTTGACGCGAGCAGATGATTGGTCACCTAAATCCTCCAAATTTTCATTGTTCGACATTGTCATTCTGTATAACTTTTGAATGACATTTTGAAGTGTCATTCGGTTTGATCTGTAGAAGTAGTACCAGTATGAACACTGATTGATATTTCGAGGGATGTCAGAGAAATAATAAACAAAGAACCTGGCGATGATAACTTGCAATGGCAATCTGTGTGCATTGAACAGGATATAATACTTGGTTATGAGTGTAGAAACCCAGGCCGCATTGGGAGGGAGTGTCTAAATCATTGAGGTTGACCTAAACACAACTGATATGCAAACCAGACAAGCATTCAATCAAGCGAAGATTCATGCGATGGTATGTAACCCACGTCATTTGACACTAAGTGAAGTAAATAATATATGATGGGACAGAGGGTGGGGCATGTACCCCTGGGAGATAAGCAATCGGGAATCATCCCTGGTAGTAGTGCCTCTGAGAAGGGATTTTGTCTGTGTCCAGTGGTGATATGTACAAAATTTGGAAAGAGCTTATGACGCACAACATGGTTTGCCCTCGAAGCCGCCTCTGAAGAGACCTCAGCCAGTTGTAAGACATACATTGAATATTCCTCATGATTATTGTAGATGCATCATAAGAAGACCCATCCCTATGTGACTCGCATTTTACAGCATGTGACCGTGGTTAATTCACTCACGGGTTACCAAGCAATGGTTCGGTCCATGTTTGCAGATCGCGACAACAACGAGGGGCGACGCCAGATCCAGGAAGAGTTTATGGAAGCAATCCTCGACAGTCGACTTGATGGAGAGGTGTGCCATCACCCACCACTACTGGACTATGACAGCCATCCTTGATGCCCGGGCTATGGACCACGAGCACTCCTGCCGGAACCAGCGACGGCTCGTTGGCCCCACAATGGTCTTTGCCCTATTGACCCTGACACTGTCTTACAGCGACAGAAAAGAATGGCTCTTCAGAGCTTCCATGTCTTCTGAAAGAGAGATGGCTAACTAAGCACGATGTTCACACACACACATGCACGTGCACATGCACAAACACCCATGCACACACATACACAAATGCACACGTGCACCCACACACGCAAACACACACACACACGCACACACACGGACGCATTCGCTCACTCAACATCGTTAGTGTGTCATTGCGTTAAGATGGGCATTGGGCATGCCTCACGGGCCATTTGGACCACGGATGGCCCATCTCTACCCCAAACACCTTTCATCACACCCCTAAAATGTCCACTTTGGCTTCTACTCCTACTGATGACGTCACCGAGGACGTGGACATGCCTCAAGGCGTGATCTACACCACGAGAGCTTCAATTTGACACCCTATGCGGCCTATTAGGACGAAGAATGGTCCATCAATCACTAACAAACGAACCCCTAAAATGCCTGCTTTCTATACTACGACCAGACTGCGCATGCGCAGAATGATGTAAACGGACGACACTTTAGTCCAGTCAGAGCTTCACACTGATACCTCCCACGACCCATTCAGACCACGGATGGTCCACCTCGACCCCAAAACGTCCATTCCAATGCCCTTTTCTGTTGCGCATGCGCAGAATGATGTCACTTCCATCCCACACTTATCAAGATGGACGCTCTCCCACGAATGCTTCACACTGATACCTCATACGACCCAATCGGACCAGTATGTATCCACCTAGACCCCAAAACGTCCCTTCCAATGCCCTTTTTCTACTGCGCATACGCAGAATGACGTCAGTTCCACCCCACACCCATCCAGTTGGACGCTCCCAGACGAGTGCTTCACGATGACACCTTAAACCACCCAATAGGACCACTAGGGGTCCGCCTAGACCCCAAAACGTCCACCCCAGTGCTACTTGCCACTTTTCAAAAAAATTCAACGCTTGGCCTCGAGACCCCTCCCATCGTATTCTGCAACTCGACATGAAGAAAACAAGGGGCCACACGCTTTACCGCAAATGTCCATGAGTGGGTTTCCCATTGGGACTAACATTGGGACTCCAATGCGTCATAATGGACCTAACAGATCACTGGGGTCTTATGTAGGAGCAGATCACTCTTGCTGGGCCGTCACGTGACCGGACGTGACGTCACCGGAAGTGACCCGGAGGTCACGTGACCGGATGTGACGTCAGCTCCGCATGGCTCCGCAGGACTATCATTTGGCACCATTTTCTCGACAGAATTTGCCGTCATCCTACTACTTATGCGCAATGTATATATGTTGACAGACACTAGTAAGTTGAATGAGCTGCCGTACAAAACCGTGATTGCGGAGAGAAAAATACTTCCGGTCGTCCTTTGCAATGTTTTCGATGCCTGACTATTGGACACACGCCGCTCGTGTAGGGTTATTCTCTGCCGGCATGGAGTTTGTGGCTGTTGACAGTTTGCTGCGTCGTGGTGAATTTGGACCATGAATGTCGTGATGTCGTTGGCGAGGAGAATGTTCGGTAGGAATGCGAGATGGAAACTGCTGTTAATGTGCTGATGTCTGGGGAGGGCTTGGATGTAGCTCCGACTCTCGTGGTACACATTTCTGCTCCGCAATCCTTCAACCCACAACACCCTCCAGAGACGATGACGACTGGCTGTTAGGTCTATACATCGTGCGCATCCGGTTCCTTATTACGTTGGTTTAAAGAACAAGAAGAAGAAAAAGGATAAGAGCCTGAAGTGTAAGCTTTCTCGGGTGTTGATGTATCATTGTGATCTTACCGAGAGATCTAAGAAAAACTTACTTGTGTTTTAAGTTGATGATGGTGTTATGATGGAGAGACACCATGTTGTCTTGATTGTACATTGTTTGACAGCGATTGGTTTGTTAGATGAATTTTAGCGTACTTTTGATGTGAGTTGGATAAGTTCTGTTTTTCAGTGGTAGATTTTTCACAGATTGTTCATGACCTTACAGAGAGTTTCATTGCTTGTCAATTTATTGATGTGTGCGACATTAAATTTAACTCTCTCACGAGGTTTGCTTTATGCTCATAAACGGCTTGTTTCACTTACGTCCCAACTCTCCTTGTTCCCCAAGAATTTCGAACTGAAGATATGCGTCTGTTTCATCTTGCTTTAGGACTTGATAACTGATGATGTTAAATAATGATATTCTGTAAAAGATTGTTTCTTTTATCGACCTTCAGTTCGGCCTTGTCAAGAACAGGCTCTATCAGCTTGACGAGAGTGTCTGTGGGTCCGCGTCAGTCCGTAACGTCACAGCATAATTTTACACAACGTCACAATACGACGGTATAATGAATTGTTAATCCGATTGTTGCATAACGTCAGAAATACACGTCAACAGGTCATGACATCGTAGTCTGGATACCTAACCCACATTACGCTACGTCATCCTTAGGCCTTGGCCGGCATTTTGTTGACGCGACCTTGACCCCTTGAGCCGAATCACGTGACTTGCGAAGACGCAGAAGTTGTCAACATTGCAACAGCAGGTTGGTGTCTTTTATGTCAGTTTTTACTATTTCAGTTTGTGGTTTCTGCTTGAACATGAACATATTTATAGAGTATGGGTGCCAATGACTGGTTAACTCGTACAAAATAGGACAGGGGCTGATGTATTTGTAAAAATATTGACAACTTTGTGCGATGAGTCACATTGAGTGTGTCCCGTCTTGGCGCCATTGTGAAGCAAGTTTGGCACGAAATGCTGTAAAATAGTGGGTAAATAATGTTTTCAAAAACAGATTATCCGACGACTCAGAATTAGCTCAACTTGGGTGTTTATAAAGTACATATCCCTGCTTGTTTTGAGACCTTCCATTTGTTGTTGCATTCAGTAGTTCAAGTTGAGCACCAATTTAAAGGCAAAGGGTGCGGTGACTGAATTGGTGTGTTTTACAGGTTACAGTCTCGCACGTGTTGATATTCACATTGTCAGTCGTCATTCTGTTAAAATATTTCACCCAAAATCGGATTGCAACCGTTTATATATTATATTATTCATATTCATATATTTTTTACTGCCTATTTAGGGCCTATATATATTCAGTAAATTAAAATTATATCAACAATTAGCTCCCATTACTCCAGCCCCCTCCTCCCCCCCCCCACACACAAATTTCAATATTTTGATTTTATTTCAGGGTTTTGTGATTCACATATTAATCTGTGAAGAAATTAAATTATTTCATTTAAATTTACAGTGACTTGTGATGCCGATTTGTTTGAGGCAACGCCACAGTCCAACTTTTTGATGATCGAATCGGCTTATTAAGGTGAAGTAACAAAAGATGAATGTTTTTAATTACCATATCTAATAATTCTAATGAGAAGTCTAAAATCACCTAGTTTTCCAGAGATCTAATTTCTTTGTTTCAAATGAGGCCTCTCTGTGCGCAATATATACAAACACAAATATACAAATATGTAATAGTTTTATGATCTGAACTTGTCTCAGGCATTGGCAATGATGAATTCTTTGGGCCTTGATAGATGATATCAAGATATATGATTTTGCAGACTAAGTTTACCTTGGATAAAAATTCAGCGATACTGTATACGGAATATGTAAATTAGTTCAATGGCTATAACAAAAAAAAAAATGTGCTTGTTAAAGTTTGAGGCCATGATTTCCCATTATACATGTATAAACAGAATCAAGCTGATCCAATTACTTTTTAAGATCACATCAACTAAGAATGGTAGTTTTGCTGTGTGGAAAATGATACATGTACTACATTTTGATACCTACATCATATACTGAACTGTTTCTCGTGTAATAAACTTTCATTCTACACATCATATCGCCATGTGCAATATGAAAGGTATTTTATAAACATTATGTCATTAGCGCAAACAAATCAAAATTGAACCTGTCCTTTAATACACAAATCATGTGTACTCTTGCTCTCATGTTGCAGAACCTAAAACCACCATTGAGTTTGGAGGGAAAGTTCAAACCTGAACACTGGCTGTCATATATGTGGAGGAGTTGAAAGTAAGATACATTCTAATTTTAATTAGCAATTGCTTAAGATGAGTTTGTTATTTATTCAGTGGGTGGCACTGAACAAATATATAACTACACATCAAAGAATGGTTTTCTAAAAACCAAAAAAAAACTTTGTTTTTACATGTAGATATTAAATCTGGAAAGATGTGTAAGCTTATTCTAGAATTTTGATGTGTTTCTAGAAATAAATATATTTTCTTGTAATTTCATAAGACATAAGTGGACAAATACGTAGTCTTTAATATCTAACTAATTACCCCAAAGTTATTCACACTGCTAGCTTTCAGATTTACCTTCAATATTTAATGTATTAGAATCACTAATTCTGATTCTTTAAAAATATTCTAGGACATTAAATGTCATTTTCTTATTGCAAGAAAAATAATCGGTTCATGGGGTAAAAATCTTTAAAATTTATGAGTTAAATTTTCTCACCCCATGGACAGATTATCTTTCACAAAACAAGAAAATGACAGTTTCAGTCCCAAAATATGTTGAAGAATTCAATGTAGAAGATCAATATGTAAGCTATCATCACAAGCAAAATTTGGGTAATTTATCTTGGATAGCAAAAAAAATCTATTATCATTTATGTAGCATGTTTGTAAAAAAAATGGTTTTACATCCATATTAATTAACATTCATCACTCATTTCACCACAGCCTTCCAAGTTTGGTTGAACTATTTACAATTTCTCGGGGAATACATGTATCTCACAAGTTGATAAAAATAATCTGTTTTCCTTGGTATGTAATACTAGTATACTAGTTATGTGCTAAAAATAATTATATCTTATTCAGTGCATAGTAAGTTAGTATTGTTTAAGCTTACATATTGCTGAGGAACAAACAAGTTCACCTATACATGGCCAAATAGAATGTAAGTGATCAAATTGTCTTCATATGGTGACTTTAGGGTTCTTTGGAATGTCAGATTATATGTACCTTGAACCCTTCAAACATGTCAGATGAATTTGTAATTGTATACATTGAGAAACGGTAGATAGGGTTCACTACAACTTATATGGACAATTGTGAAGTAGACATTTAGATGACTTCAGTGAAAAAATAGCTCTTTAAAAGGTAGAATGAAGTATACTTGCTATGTTGATGTGATTCTATGGGTCAGTTAAGATTTTTCAGATATATCATAACTTACATTTGTTTTGTTCTACAGCTTGAAGATTGAAATACCAGAAGTGAAGAGAAACAGAAATAAAAGAAGACATTTTGAAAATGCAGACCCATGCTCTCTTCAATGTGGACTGGACATATTAACTCTTACATTATGATTTTTCGAGAAACAACAGAGTACTGAATGATACAGGCCTTCATATATGGAATAATACAGGGAGCAACACATAGAAAATATTAAAATAACTGAATCTTTAATATCTGAACTGAGAGGAGTATAACATGGACTGATTGTGAATCAGACGGAATTGATCCATGAACTGGCTTCCAATGAATGTGGAGTCACATGTTTTTCTCTGCAGTACCATGAACACTGTTATAAATAGACTTTGAAATGTGGGATAGGGAGTACCGGTATGCCATTTGACAGAATATTCTTTAATTTTAGGTGTGTAGCAATCCATTGCCTCCAAATGCTTTTAAACCGAACCTTGAAAGACTAAAAGGACTTAAATATTAGGCCAAAAAAATGTGATGCCATGTAATACAACATCCTGCGTTTTTTTTCTCTCTAAATTATTTTCTTCAGCTTTTTTTCCAAATCCACCATTTGTTATGCTGGAACTGATTTCAATAGACAGAATAAAAATTATATGACATGCAAGTGCTTCCCAGTTATTTATAGGACCTACAGTCATTCAAAATGAATTTTAGGTTTCCTGTAACCCTACGAACTCATATTTTTTGTGATAAATATAAATCAGCATCACTGTTGTTGCACTTTCTCTTCCACAAGACTGAGGTCAATAAATCCTTTCAGTAATAATCATCTACACATGTCCAGTTCCATATCAGTTGTAAAACCACTCTAGCGCTAGGTGCACCCACTTCAATTATGCATCAAAGCGAAGAAGCCAAGGGACATCTCTTTTGAGATTTGAGATTTGACTGGGTTCGCGCAGATGGTAATAAATATAATTTTGAAATTCACAAGTTGGAAATCATCTGCATGAATGCAGTCCAATCAAACCTCGACAGAGATTTGCCTGGGTGTGTTTTTCTCGGTATATGAGAACAGTGGTAACATCATTCACTATACGCCGACATCAAATATATCTTCTCTTCAGTGCGCCTGGTGTTCATTTTTCGCACACTGATTTAAATTGTTAATTTCTGTGAGATGCGTCTAGGAAATTTCGTCCGGTGTGCTCGGGAGCAAATAAGCCACAGATGCATCTTTGCTGAAGCCTCGTACTGGTTTTAGTTTTAAGAAGGTCCACGTGAATATCTAGCGATATTCAACCGGACATGTGCGGATAGATGGGAGCTTTTATAAGAGATATTCTTACTCTTAAATTTGCAATCAACGAATAACTGGCCATTACTAAAGGTGAAATCCGCTTGTCTTAAGCCCGGCGCACACGAGAGATATCAGCTGAGCTAACGGCCTCAATTGCCTGTCAGCTCAGCGGCTAGCTCTCTTGTTGTTTCAGCGCACACGGTGAGCAAAAGTTTCAAGAAATTGATTTCAGTTCCCGCATAACGTCTTCTTCAAGTCCATTTTGAAGAGTCGAGCGTATGAATCGAGTGAAAATAACATGCGATTCATTGGCCGGTCCGGTAAAACTGCTGAGCTGTTGGCTTGCGTTCGCCGCACACGCTGAGGATTTCGCCTCGCGAGGCGAAATTATCAAACAAGTTTGATATTTTTCCCCCGGCCTCGCGAGGCCAAAAACTCACCAAAAACTGCCCGCACACGAGAGCTAGCCCCTGAGCTGACCGGCAATTGAGGCGGTCAGCTCAGCTGATAGCTCTCGTGTGCGCCGGGCTTTATGTATTTTGTTCCCAGGCTTTATTGGTATTGTTCGCATTTGGTAAAAACATTATGTTCGGTAATGAGTGAGTGAGTGAAGTGAGTCGATCCTAATCCTTCCGTCGGCAAAATAAGGAGAACCATTGACATTAGAACCTTGATTTTTGGCATGAAGGTGCATTAGCGGACTGTTACCAGCAAGTTCTGAGCTGACGTACTTTTGATGAAAATTTCTGGTGATTTTTGATGAAAATCACTGGTGATTCTGACTTGGGCTGTGCCCATCTTAATTTAAGCAGGATTTCAACTTTGGGGGGGGGAGGTTTCAAGAGTTCAGTTCGCGTCGGGAGTCCTAATTCCTTCCGTACTTCGTAGGTCCTGTGACGTTTAGTCACACTGCCATGTGATGCATGCAAATACTGCAATTATGGCTTCCCGAAACGGTATGATTAACTTTCAGCCAGTGTAGCATGTATAGTCGGCAATGTTTTCCATAGAGTTGCTTTCTGAATGCTATTAAGCTTCTTTATGAAACCTTGAAAACGAGAACAAAAGTTGGGATTGTTTGTTTTTTTACAAGCAAACAGTTTGTCTCCAGGTAAAGAAACGTATAATCGCGTTTGCATTCTGCAAAATGTAATCGGCGATCCAACGGCTACATTTGCCAGTACCGGTATGTATTTCAATCTACGCAGTTTCGGTTGCATACGCTCACTTCTGTATTTAACAGTTAAGTCATTTCGTATATCTGAGAAGACACTGACCTCAGAGATGAGGCAATAATAACCATTTAAGGATAACCAGGAGAGAGAAAGAATTAAGGTTTAATTAAGGATAACCATAACCATAAAAAGGATAATATGGGAATAGAACCGAAAATGCTTTCTGTTGACGAATTGCAACGGCTGGCAAATTTATCACTTGATTTGGAAGATTCGCCATATCTATATCCGATTTTAATTCTGGTATTTCTTCTATCTTGAGGAGATGCTCATTTCGGAAATATTTAGTTTGATGAAGATTTCCTCGTATTTCATGGCGAACACATTACTGGAAAAGATACCGTGTCGATTCACCGGCGGGGAATTTTCCGTGAGATGCCGACACGTAGATTTGGTCACGTTCAGTGAAAGTTCAGCAATTAATTTTAAATCTAAATACATTCCCCATGTTTCTTGTATTATAGGATCATGAATGTAGCATAGGATCGTGAATACAACACTTCTGCAGAACATAAAAAATCGAGATAATGGTCAAAAACTCAGATTGACTTTCCATGCCTTGTTGGCACACGTTACTCGAATGAACATGTTCCAGACATTGTAGAAAAACATATATTAAAAATATGATAAAACGAATATTTTTATGAGCCTAGAAGTCGAATCAATTCCTTTTTTTAATTTTGTAACCCCATTTGTTTAACCACAGTAATGTCACATTATTATGACCATGTATTTGTCTGTAGTATATCCGTGATCATAATACATTATACTAATAGTACATCTTTTAGTTTTTTAAATGGAGATAGCCCTTAAATTCTACAGCAGACCATATATCTCGTGCCTTTTCATTCCCGAATATTCTTTCCGAATACAGTGGAATTCATTATGTTTTTCTCGTAAGGCTCGCACGTGTGTTATAACATTTACGGATCAACGTCACGAGAGGCATTATGGGATATGACGTCGCCGCCAAGGCGAAGGTCACAGGACCCGGGCACTCGACACAACCTCGGACAATGTAGGACACGGAATAAGCCGAGCAGTCGCGAATGAGGACCCGGGGCCACAATCTCACGTTCGGCTATTTCCGTATTGGCGGAACGAGCCTCTCACATAGAACGCACAAATCCCCACCGGTGGTGAGCGCATGACGATCACGCAGTGAGCCGGCTACGAAATAGTGCCTTTGATAATCAAGGGATCCGGTCGCATTTTATTGTGAAATTCAGTTAATTTTAACCATAAGAACATAATTCATTCAAATTATACAAAACTATTTCTATGTTTAGTTGAATAATAGCAATCTATCCCTAGAACTCGGCAACTGGGCTAATTTCCGCCAATACGGAAAAAGACGAATGCGAGATTGGTTCCGCCGAAAATTAATTGTGCGCATGATAAGATAAGATTCTTTATTGTACTGAGCATCTCATTTCGAACAGAGTACAAAACACATAAAAAGTAGAACAAATAAGAAAATAAACAGACAGGTGCGACGTTTCCGTTTTCGCTCCCAGAAATCCACTAGGCCAGAGGTCAGTTTTCGCAGCTAAAGTGAGTTCTGGGGCTAGATTGCCGGGGCCAGTCTCTATATCCCAACGTTATTAATAGAGACGGGTATCCAGTCTATCCGATCCTGTCCTCCCTACTACACACCCTGCATACCAAACGGCTGCTCCAACTTCCGCCGGAGGGTCAACTTCCGCCGGAGGGAAGGGCGCGAAAAATGGTAGGACAACTTGTTGATTTTTACGTTGATATGTCAGAACCATACCCTATCAACAATATCACATTGTCTCAGTCGTTAGATGGTACGTTTATTTAACTAGCTGACGTGTTTTTGAGAACGAGATAATTCTAAATTGACAATTACATCCATTAGAAGCCGAATCTAGAAACCTTTCTTAGAAAAACTACATCAAATATGTATTTTATCTAATTAATCAAGAATATACCCACGATCGTTGTGAAGAACGAGGTTGCCTTTTAATGGTAAGATAATATTTATATGTGAAAAGAAGAATTTCGATGATTTGGAGACTCCTGAATATGACCTGTATGGAAGTGGTGATACAACATACGGCGGAGTGAGATCTGATTACCGCCGGAGTCAATAATAATATGATACAATTACCGCCGGAGTATCTAACAGGCACGGCGGAGCGGGGGAAGGGGCTACGGGGGTTGTAGGCCCCCAATAATTTGAGCAGGAAAAAATAAATAAACACTACTAAAGTTTTGATAGTTTTCCAGAGAGAATGGCAAATGTGATGCGGTAAAAAGCCTACTATTATCAGAATGCAGCAGGGCGCAGCGTTTTGCATTTGTAAATTCGACAATTTTCTAGGTTGTCCGTCTGTATAAGTCTTATGAGGGTCTCAAAAATAAATCATGAAGGCTGAACCGAAAGTGTTGGATATCTTAAAGTTTTAAGAAATGGACAGGCCATGCAATAAAAAACATAACTGTCTGGACTTAGTTTCGGATTGAACAACCTTTCATCTAAAGGGCGTAGGAAGCCATGGCTGTACCACTTTTGCGCAATAAACAAAAATATGAAAGAAAGAAAAAAGAAAAAAAGAAAAAAGAAATAAATAAACACAAAATGAAAAGCAAACGAACTACGCAGTTTTGATAGCTTCCAAGTTGAAGAACACTTTGATCGGCCCAGAGCGCCAGTGAATTTGATTGCGGCTCTGAGCACCGACCGTGAATTAATAACATGTGATTTCATATGCATGATGCCGTTTGATGTTCACGTTATTTTATCAACGAAACAAAACATTAGTTTTCTTCATACGAATTCGTTGTTCGTTTGTTCAACTTGTCATACACGCTAGGTTGTTTCTGGGTGCATTCTACCTTTCCCGGTCCGTACCGGACCTTGTGATTAAGCTTCCGGCGACCCCTGGACTCTCGCCTAAAATGATAGGATAGTGGCTGTACCACTTTGAATTTGCTTCCGACGCCCCTGTACCTTAACCCTACCAGGCCTGGAGGGGGGGGGCACTTTACGCCCCTCCCCCCTTGTTGATTTTTGCTCGTATCTGCGGAACGATTGAGAGCTGAAACTCCGTGACTTTTCCGATTATCATATTGGGGTCATTTTGAACCTATTTGTATGACCCCCCGAGCAGAGGATCATGGGTAAATTCAAAATGTCGGACATTGGGGGTACCAGAAAAGTGATGTTTTCGCCACAGTTTTTCAAAAATTACACAAAAAAATCGCATATTGATTCAACGCGATTCTATGCATTTTACTGAAACCATATGTCTTGCCAAATGCCCCCCCCCCCTAACAAACTTTCTGCGATATCTCCGGAATGCCAAAAAATGAAGAGCAGAAACTTCGTCACGTTATAGATTATTATCATTTTGAGCCTATTTGCATAACCTCACGAGCAGAGGGTCATTGGTAATTTCAAAATGGTGGCCATGTGGGGTACCAGAAAAAGTGATGTTTTCGTCATATTTTTATTTTTCTGTATAGAAAAGTGGGTAAAACTTATTTTATTTCATACCAGATTATTATTTACTAATTTATCATGCAGTTTTTGCGAAGAAAAAACAAAGTAAACGAATTCGAAGATTTTTACCCAAAATCGTCCAAAATGCTCTTTTAGAAAATGTCTGTGGCGTCATCATGGTGGCCATCTTGGATATTTTTTGCATTTTCTTCTAGAACTTGACCCAAAGATATAGTGTGGTAAGTTTCAGCCCTCTAGCCCTAGAGATAGCGAAAATATTTAGGGGGGGGGGGGGGCAGGCTGCGGTACATCCCAAAATCGCTCAGGCCAGATAGGGTTATCCAAAACAAGTCGAAAATAGGCTGTACTGTATAGAAAGCACAATTTTAAATCTAGATTTAAGAATATCCCCGACCTACCAGAGAGAAGAAAGTTGGTTCCGTTAGTTCACTCTACAAAAGTCCAAATATTCCGTCAAATTGCAAAAATTCCTCAGTAGACCATAAAAAGTGATTAATTCCATTTCAAAATCCATTCTACTTTTCGTTGTACATCAGTCTAAAAAATACAGTTCTCGAAAGTGTGAAATAGCTGTCAAAATGCCAGAACGCGCCATTTCACGTTTAGATTTTCAAAAACAATTCCAGGAACCCTCACAAAAAAAAACACAAAAAAAAATACGAGCGATAATTGAGAGATGATTTGCGATTTTATCCATTGGGAATTGGCCAGAATGCGTCTCCCGCTGCCTAGAAGCCCAGAGCTTCCGGGGCCTAGCCGGTCCCCAGTCTAACTAAAATCAGACCCAATATAATCACAGGGTCTAACCAAATCCTATCTTTATTACCTAATTTTTCCATAAACCGTGTAGTTTAAACAACTCAATAAACTCAGAAATGGTTATCTATTACGGTACGTCTTGTTCAGAAACGCTTAATGGTGCTCTAAATAGATGCTCTCAACAGTGTTTGAGGGTTATCCGATACCTAGACTGTATCTGACGGATACACATTCACAACATTCTCAAGGCATCAGATTGTATATCTCATACTGTCAGAAATTTGGTTGTTTCACTGACAATTTAGGGGGTTACACAGGGGAGAATGATTCGCCAAAGAGACCGGAAAATTACAATGTTGACGAGAACGCCTTGGTACGATGGGCGTGAATGTCGAGGATAAAATTAGTGATGATCATGGCTATGTCTGCATGGTTAACATATAGTAAAGTGGCCTGATCGTTTTCATAGACAAACGCAATTAGAGATTAGATCCTCCGGCGGTAATCGTATCTTCGAGACATGTTCCTCCGGCGGTATTTGTATCATATACGAACATACATGGGCTAGAAAATCTAACATTGACCGAAGTACATTGAACTATTTGAAACTACAAGCTATCAGCCTGCTGTTAAGGAACTATTCTTCATATATCTATAACTTATTTGGCGAAGGATACAAAGATAGATGATTTTTTAAGCATCTAATCACTGTTATGTTGCAATCTAGCTCTTAATGTCAGATAAAATGAATTGTAATTAAGAAATAATACAAGGACGAGTTGAAAATTTCACTCGAATTGCTAACGCGTCCCATTGAGAACATTTCCTCATTCAATTGTCGAGTAGTAAATACGTGAAAACTACCCAAAAAATGAAAAATCTGAACTTATTTAGCTTCTCTAATTCGTAATTTCCCTCCTGCGGAAGTTGACCCTCCGGCGGAAGTTGGAGCAGCCGTTTGGTATGCAGGGTGTGTACTAGGCTCTGGGACGGCGCTCAGCAGTACGATCGATCATTGGATAGCACACAAAACCCTAGAATTTAGAACATAACGAGAGCGTATCTGTGGAGATTAAGCCAACGTCCCGACGTCATGGATGTTACGAGCGCGTCTGAAAGATGACGTAGCCTACCAGAACTCTTTATGCATTCTTGCGAAACATTTTCTATTCTGACGTCATGACGTTATGACACTGGCCATTAAGATGACTCATGACTGACGTTTTATAAGGAATAGGATATGTTCGATTGGAACCGGAAGGGGCCACGTGAAAGAATTTTTCAATGTATTATGAGACCCACTTTCAGCGACCGTCGCCCCAGGGGTTCGTCGGAGCGGCCAATTTTCCAGCGGAGAGCGACCCCTGGTGGCGAGGTTGTTCGTCGTAGAGGCCAATTTTCCAGCGGAGAGCGACCCCTGGTGGCGAGGTTGGGGGGTCCACGTATACAGTCACCCAATGTTCACCCGGTCGAGTACGAGGGTCTGTATTCAGGATGTAGGCCGTCGGTGTGGATGGAGTGGTCGGAAAGACATTGCGTGGAAACACGCCTCGAAAGGGTACCCAGGGACCCCGCTGGAGTACGGTGATGAGCTGCTATGTATCCATGACTCTAGCTGGCGTAGTCACACAGGACGTTTCTTTGCTGATCCACTGTGAAGACGTTATCAAATTCGGCGTAGCAAATCACGTTAATGGTAGAGGGTATCACTACATAAAATCATTTGACGTATAAGTCGATGCGATCGGAGATGTAGGGCTCATAAAATTGGATTCCCATATTTGATGTTATATTTAAGAATGTAGTTCATGTATTTTGTATGATTGACGGCCCCAAATTCACCACTGTAGTAAATGTGTTTGGCGTTTCATGGTTCCATGGCCTATGTCGAATCTTGGTGTTTGCCATACATTTACAATACATTTACAATACATTTAAGGTTTCCTTTGGATACATTTATTGTGCATTTCGTACCTTGGATAGTCCCTAATTACGATAGATATACAACGCACGATAATTTTTTGCAAATAAATCTCACATATTTGAATATATTCGCTATCGTAGTGACCCGAATGCAAATCTATCAGTTATATTTAGCCACTTTCAAACCTGTAGTAAATATATGTGAATTGTTGTAGGTATATTGACCATTGGGTGATATATATGGCAAATAAGATGAAACTTAACCGTAAATTCCGAACTATGGCATCTATATCTCAAAACAATGCAAATAAAATGTTTACATTTACAACTATCCTCTAGATGTGTAAATGTTGGTGTATAAATCCATTTTATTTGCTAAGCTGGTAGCTATATATGAAATCATTTGAAAAAGAATACTTATATTTACATTTATCTTACAGATGCGCAAAGGAATGGTGTATATTACAATTTCATTTGCCATACCGGTAGGTACATATTAAATCATTTCATAAAAAAATATTTATATTTACATCTACCCCATAGATGTTTAAATGTATGGGGTGTAATACCATTTTATTTGCTACGCTATTAGGTACATATTAAATCATTTCAAAAGGAATAATTATATTTACCTCTTTCACATACACGTGTGAATGTATGGTGAATATTACAGTTTTATTTGCTATGATGGTAGCTACGTATGAAATCATGTCACACATTACAGTTTCATTTACAATAGTGTAAATGTATACATGAAATGTTTGTTTTTGATGGCTTTATTTGTTATCATTTGATAGATATATGTCGAAGAATTGCATTTAACCACCACATCCAAAATTACGATAGCTACACGTTAAAGCAATTCAAATGCACAATGTTATCATCGCAATTCAATTGTTCAATTTGAACTATTCCATAGGTATGTGATGCAAATCTGCAGTTTAGCCATTACATTTGAACTTAATATATTTCCAATACTGTAAACACTACATTTTCTATTTAGCAATTTTTATTCACAATACTATGGAAAATAGATTTGAATTTCATTGTCTTCTTTGTCACTAATTTGGTGGGATTTGTAACGGAACATGCACGTGGCCGGTTAATAATTTATGCAAGAAGTGCTTGTCAATAAGAACGTCTTTATTTGCTGACTAATTTCCAGCTTCATGCCACTAAAAACAAGTAATATTCTACGTCTACCGGTACCAGGTATCTGTACAATGTATTGAATTTGAAGGAAATTGTCATAGCCTGAGATATACCGTGCGTGATGCACAAACAAAACACTATAATAATGTCTTTGCGGAGTACACCTCGCGCCTGGATAAGCAATGATAAGAACCAGGCACTTGTTGATTAGCTGACACCTACGGTGGCCCATAGACGACATGCTATACTTTTTTAGTTTTTATTATTTTTTTTTTTACTTCTAGATTTCGTGTTTTTTTTGTGTGTCAGGTTTCATTTTTTTATTTTAGGTTTATTTGTTTAGTTTTCACCTGGGTGAAAACCTTCTCACCTGGGTGAAAACGTTTCCACCTGGGTGAAAACCTTCTCACCCGGGCGGAAACGTTTTCACTCAGGTGGAAACATTCTCACCCGGATGGAAACAACGTCACCCGGGTGAAAATCTTCTCACCCGGTTGGGAACGTTTCCACCCGGGTGAAAACTATAAAAATAAACCTAAACAAAAAAATGAAACCTAACACAAAAAAATGAAACCTAGAAGTAAAAAAATAAAATAAACTAAAACTAAAAAAATATAGCATGTTGTCTATGGGCCACCGTACATACTGAATTGTGCCCCTTTATTCCCATCCTCTCCCAGGGTGCTTTGCGCTACGCTGCATTTACCCCTGTAGGGGTCTCGCCATTTTTTACAGGATTCTTGTAAAAACCAAGAACTGTACTACCTGACTGTTTTACTGATCGCAAAATGCATATTTATCTCGAAATACACTAAACAATTATTCAATGTTTTTCAAAACGCCAGTTTCACACAGTTTGAAGGCAGCTTTTTGACAAATTACCCTAGAACTATATGTTGCGGAAATATATATCGGTGAGTAGCGACTGATATCAATTCGCCCAGTTAGACGGTCGCCATGTTCGTTCACTGTGGCAACAGATGACCTCGGGTCAACTCCGGCACAGTCCGTGAGACCCTTACAGCGCTACATGGAGAGGCGCGAAGCAGAACGTAATGGATGCCTGGTAGAGCTTGCTTTATTCCTACGCCGGCTTGAAGCTTGAATCACATGATTTTCAAGTCACGTGCACAAGGGCCACGTTCGAGCGCATTGGTTTTTACTTTGTCTTAGAGAGGTATTCTTGTCCAATAGCCGTGGTAACGGGTTCGTGATAACATATGTACAGTATTGGTTATCTAATCGTCTATCAGCTGATACTTCGCCTTTTATGTGTCATTACGTTCCGGGTTAAGCGGTCCAGTCCTTTTAGGCTTCATTTGAAATAGAACAGTCGTGCGAACGCGGCCCAATAGCTGCATGGTGGGCGTTTGACTGCACATGTGTAGTGCTCGTTTACAGTGAAATATGAACATGGATCTATTCCTTCTGTTTCTAGGGGTTGCAATGTTCATAAGTACATCGCACTGTTTAACGTACACCGTTGATGACACGGGTGGACTTGGTAGAAGATTTGACGGTGTAGGGGGACTGAGCGGAGGAGGGGTAAGAATCAGAATCAGAATCAGAATCAATTTATTATACCAAACATCCCAGTTGGGACAGTGCATAAAACTAACAGACAATAAACATCAATATAGGCTACAAGGCCTCCAGATAGCTTCAATACAGTAATAGTAGTTTATACAGTGGCGTAAAACATTTATAGCAGTAACATTAGATACATGATACACAAGGAAGTGGTCCACCCTATCTAGTTCGAAGTCCACGTTCCTCCAGACACATGCTAATGTGTTTAGCGATTAAAGGGGCTAGATTCAAGGGAGGGTCAAAAAGCAGGGCTAATTGCTCGATTCGACTTAGATCAGAGAAATTAATATTCCCATTAGAATCGAGGCTTAAGGCGGTGTGCAAGGAGGATCGAAGATGGTCATAAATTTTGCAGTCAAGAAGGAAATGGACTTCGTCCTCAACCAAACTTGGGCAAAAAGGGCAAAATCTTTGATTAGCAGGAACACGGACACCTTTTTCTTTCCTATAACGCCCCCTTTCTATTTCTAGAGAGTGGCAG